>JARIHR010000093.1:0-271978 GCA_029281495.1 Mycena filopes | reverse complement strand
CAGGCGAAGGCGGCGACGGCCACGGCGACGAGGGAGCGGCGTGCGTGCGTGGACGGTGAGGCGAGCAGGGGAGGGCGAGGAGTCGAGCTAGTCGAGGACGAAGGCGGCAGGCGGGCAGACGGGAACGGTGGGCGTGGGTCGTGGGCGGCGCCAAGATTACATTGACCCCACTCAACGTCGCCCCGCTTGCACCGCGTTTTGTTTCTGGACTTTTTTTCTGTGAGCCAAGCAGCCCTCAGTGGACGGATTGGGAGACGAGTGGACGAGGAAATGGAGGGGGAAAGAATCCTTGGATCTGCAGAGAAACCGCCAAGTTGTTGGTCAATTCAAGTCCTGTACAGCCGGCTTCTCGGCAGTTGTTGATTTCCCACGACTTGAACGCGGCGTTTTGAACAACACGTCCACAACGGCCACAATCGAAAATCATCGAGTTCGCAGGAAGTTTACAGCGGCATTCCTAACGCCTCTGTATATCGGTCATCCAGATTCTTGACGAGTCTCCGTTTGCGCTTGCCTGGCCGCCATCCTGTTTTGACTTGGCTGCAACGTCTGGACGTCGACTTGGCTGCTCAAGTGCCTTGGCTGAAAAAGTTTTGGCTCAGCCTGGCTCAGGATTGTCTGGACTTGCGCGGGACTTGCGCGGAGCTCGGTATGTGTTGGATAACAAGTCTTGGAAATCGGGAGAAGCCGCGATTTGGAAACGGAGAGTCAAGTTGAACGGACCCAAGCCCTCGATGGGTCTTGGTCCGTCTTGGAAGCCATCGCCAGCTGGCGCGCTCGATGGTAAGTTAGGGTAAGTTCTAACCGGATCCTCAGCAGCTTGAACCTTTATACGACGCGGTCTCGTGAGGAGCGCATAAACCCCGGGTCAATTTCGACTGGATAGGCCTTGTGCGACCGGACCGATGCAACGTTTGTCCGACCTCCGCCATCCCGACCACACCTACGGCGACCTCAGCTCACCCCTGGATTGCCCTTGACTCGATTGCTGCTCTCCAATTCGGTGCGCGCCGTTCATTTCCCCCTTTCACTGTTTCAGACCTCAACTAATCATCTTATCAAGGCTTTGACTGTCTTGCAACGCCGAGGTCATCATAGTCTCGTCCTTTCTTGGCTGTTGAGACTCGGAAGGACGTCACATCGCTCCTGGATTGACCTCAAGTCCTTCACCAACTTCCTGGATGCTCTTTGTTTTGACTGGATTCCGAAATGTAATCAATGTACGTCTCAATTATTGGACTTGCTTTCTGAACCTTGACTGACTTCTTGTTACAGGTCTAGACTACCGATGCCGTAGCTATACGTCCGCCTCACCTCGAATGGCCTGCCCGTACCCTTGAACTCTGTCCTGGAGGAAGCATTGTCAACACTCGTGGGCGGTTCTGTCGGGAGGGATTTTGTCTTCAACCGTCACGAAAATCATCGAGTTCGCAGCGGCATTCCTTGGTCCAGCGAGGACCTTAGGGTCCTCATCCAGGTCTTGAGGAGGTTCCGTTTACGCCTGCCTGGACCAACTGTGACTGGCAATCTTGGTCGGACACCGGCGCCATCCTGTTTTGACTTGGCCGCAACGTCTGGATATCTTGGCTGAGTGAGGCTTGAGCGTGCTCAAGTGGCCTTGGCTGCAAAACCTTCGGCTCAGCATTGTCTGGACTGGAGTTGCGCGGAACTCGGTACACTTGGACCTCTGAAGAAGCCGCGATTTGGAAACGGACAATCAACCCAAGCCGTCGATCGGACTCGGAGTGCTGGGTGGACGGCGCGCTCGAAGGTAAGTTTCAACCGGATCCCCAGCAGCTTGAAGCTTTATACGACGCGGTCTCGTGCGGAGCGCATAAACCCCGGGTCAATTTGGGGTCAATATCGATTATGCCTCGACTCGATGGGCCTTGTGCGACCGGACCGATGGAACGTTTGTTCGCACATCCCCGACACCCCCACGTTCAATGACAGATGGGTTCCCGAACCGCGACCGTGCTCTTATCGGCGCTTCTTCCAGCGTGAGCACATCCGCACATGAGCCTGCCGCGCTCTTTGTGTCCTCGGCTTCGCTGCTGTCCGCATGATCACCCAGGTATTCAAAGATATGATCTCTCCCAGCAACCTCTCAAAAGGCGTTCAACCATGCGCGCGGTTGTTTCCTGCATTCCTGCACTCCTACGCGAACCATGCTGCCCATCCTCGCGCTCCTCGCCGCCTTCAATGCTGGCTCCTCTGCCGCCTCCGTCCTCAGCTCGCCCTTCGGGCTCACCTCGCTCACCGAGCGGGCGCTGATGCCCGACATCTCCTCCGGCTGCGGGACCACTGGAACGGCGTCGTGCTCCAACACGTCCTCTGTCGCTAATCTCTGCTGCTTTGAGTCTCCCGGGGTGAATATTGATTCCCTACAACTATAATCATCGACGCTCGCAGGTATTCATTTGCATTCATGGATGTATAGGGCCTTTTGTTGCAGACGCAGGTACGTCGCCTTTACTCGAGCGCACGTTCATCAACTGATTTATTTTGGGGTACGTAGTTCTGGGACACGAGTCCTTCTACTGGGCCGAGCAACAGCTGGACTATCCACGGTGCGTGTCCCTCGTAGATCTTGTTCTTGGTGTAAGCAATACCGAACGCACCTAGGTCTATGGCCCGACCAGTACGTGAACCAGCAGCCACTGCAGTAATCGACAAAGCGCTAACATATACATAATATAAATTAGCTGCGACACGACGTTCAGCGAAAACTGCGACTCATCGCGCGCGTACACCGGTATCGCCGCCGTATGTGCTCCCTCCCTCCCCTCTTTTTTCACACAAGTTTGACCCGGAATACATACAGCTGCTTACGGCGCAGGGCGCTGCTTCGACCCTGTCCTTCATGCAAACGGTATGTATGCCCGATGGACAACACGATGCCACACCGTGAATTTACGCTTGATGGATGAACGCAGTTCTGGAAAGATATCAATGGGCAGGACGAGACGTTTTGGGAGGTATGTGATTTCCTCCTCGTGTGCGTTCAATGCTCAACGTGAACGGGGAAAGCACGAATGGTCGACGCATGGGACTTGTTACAGGTATGGACACAGATACCTAGAATTCAAGGCTGACTGAGTCGAGACTGAACGATTTAAATAGCACGTTGAAAGTTGCGTGTCTCCCCTCTGGAAGCCCGCGTGGTGCCGAAGCTGTCGCATTCTTCCAGACGGTGGTGAAACTCTTCCAGGTGTGTCTTCAATGCAGTGGTATCCACAACTCAACCTTGTTCATCCGGGTCTGTAGTCTCTCCCGACGTTCACCTGGCTCTCCAACCAAGGCATCACCCCGTCCTCGACGACTACGCACACGCTCGCGAGTCTCACGGCCGCTATCAGGGCTGAGTCTGGGGTTCGTACTTTATCTGTGGTGCGCACGCAGATCTATGTTGACTTTCGGCTTGGCGCAGTTCACCCCCTCGTTCGACTGCTCGGGGAGTAACCTCAACGCCGTCTCGTACTACTTCCACTTGAGGGGGAGCGTCATCGACGGCGCGTTCGTCGCGATTAGTGCGTAGCTTCCTTTACTTCAATACTACCCAAGGTTTCATTCATATTGACGCCCGGAATTTATTTCTTTGTACAGACGCGCCGGAGAGCGGGACATGCCCGACGAGCGGGATCAAATACCCATTGAAGACCGGGTCCAGCACCACCACTACCGCTCCTGGGGTGCGTTTGAATTGAAATCCTCCTCCTCCTACATTCCCTTTCGCAGAAATAAAGCTGATGAATCCCCATCTTTAGGGCGGCGGGACCGGGGTGCGCTTGAAGTTCCTTTAAAATTACAACCCGGGTCTTACCTGATGAGTGATTCAACCAGACCCCGGGATCCCTACCCGCAAAAGCCACGATCCACGCCTCCTCCACGGGCGGCCTCCTCTCCCTCGGCACCTGGTCGACGCAGACGCTCGCGACGTACACCCTCAGCGGCACGGCGAGCAGCTTCACCATGACCTCGTCGAAGGGCAACTGCGGCGTCAGCGGGGGTGCGTTCGCGTGTGGGAGCGGGGTGGGGCTCACGTCGTTCTCTGCGGTATGTGTTGAACAAATATCATTGCTGGATGGATGGAGAAGTTCGAGTATACTAAGCATTCGATATGATACGCAGGTCTCGAGCGGCGGCGCGCTGCTTCTGGCGTCTGGCGGGTCGACGGCAGTGGACGAGCTGATGGTGTCCCGAGTGGCACGACGGTGTTTACCGGTGTTCACCGGGAGCGGTCATGCGAGCGACTTATACGTTGTCTATCGTCTCTGCTTAGGCCCGGGAATTCTTTTTTTACTACTTACTGTGGTGAGGTTTAACCTCGATGTTCAATGGGACGATATTTTGGACTTGTTCCTAGCCTTGCAACGTTCATGCTTGGATCTGAGATATTCCCGTCTGTAACGCGCCGGTAATTATTGTTTTCAACCTCCGCTACAGTCGAACGTGTGTTCCCGCGTTTTAGGTAAAATCCGATCTGGATGGCAGAGACGAGACCCGGAACAAACAAACGCTCCTTCAATCCGTCCTTCCTTCCCTCCTTCCTTCCTTCCTCCCGCCATGTCGCTCCTCGCCAGCGCGCTCGTCGGCCTCACCGGCCTCAGCCTGAATTCCTTTGTGCCCAAGTTCATGGCTTCCGACCAGCAGTTCCCTATTTCCGGAAGTGCTACAGGCGTGGCCTCGAGCAGCTGCCACAGCACGAATAATGTCGCGTCTTGCACCAACACCACGGCCGTCGCGGATCTGTGCTGTTTCGAGGCGCCTGGGGTGAGCTCTACGAACTTCGCGTTCCCCAAGTCCTCCGCCGGGTGGGATCAATATTAATTGGACTTTGGATTGGATTGGCAGGGCCTTCTTTTGCAGACTCAGGTTAGTACCTAGGCATGGGCTCGCTGCCATCACATTTGAGGACGATTTGAATCTGGTTCTAACTCGATTACAGTTCTGGGATAGCAACCCTGCGACGGGGCCGTCGGATAGCTGGACCATTCATGGTGTGTGAATTCGTTCTCCATGGGCTGCGAACGCAACTCATTCCAGCCTTAATTAATGTCTATCTAGGCTTATGGCCTGATCAGTACGTGCAGTCCGACGTGTTTGCGCGTTATGGCCACTGAGCGCTGAGCGATTGAACCCATCAGGTGCGACCTGAAGTTTTCCGAGAACTGCGACCCGTCTAGAGCTTATACGAATATCGCTGGTGTACGTCGCGTCGTGGCCGAGCCCAAGTTGCATTGCTCACTAACTTTAACTTTCTGGTCGCAGCTGCTCTCGGAACACGGTGCCGCCGACACGCTCGATTTTATGAAGACGGTGTGTCGGAGCCCCAGTCTCTTCTTCTTCCTTCATCTCTTACGTTCACTGAGCAGTATTGGGTCGACATCAACGGCAAGGATGAGACGTTCTGGGAGGTTGTATAATTCTTCCGGTTGCCGATTGAAGTTGAGGTTGACCATCTTTCTTTTTCTTTTAAAGCATGAATGGAAGACGCACGGGACGTGTATGAGGTGCGCACCTCCGCTTGCGTTGCGTTCCGAAGCTCACCAGAGATACAGTACTCTGAAGCCTAGCTGCATCCAAGGCGGCGGTGCGAAGGGTACCGAGGTAGGTTCTTGTTGGTCATTTCAAGACTCCGAGTCGACATCAAGGCATATATGACATCCTAGGCTGTCGCGTTTTTCAACACGGTCGTCAAGCTGTTCAAGGTGAGGAGCTTATTATCATCCGGGAGGAGTGCGGCTCTGAGATGGATTGAATCTGAAAACAGTCCCTCCCAACGTACCAATGGCTCGCAAACCAAGGAATCACCCCTTCCTCCAGCGCGACACACACACTCGCCAGTTTGACTGCTGCTCTGAGGACCGAATCTGGGGTGAGTCGTCTGGTGCTGTAAGCGCTCTACTCACGCTGAGGCTGGACAAAGTTCGAGCCTGTTCTTGATTGCGAGGGGAGCACCCTCGACTCGATTTCGTGGTACTTCCATCTCAAGGGGTCGGTGGTCGACGGGACTTTCGTGCAAATAAGTAGGCGCATTAATGCAGCGTTGACTCGCGAGCCCCGCCTAATGAATGACAGATGCGCCGGAGAAGGGGAACTGCCCGTCCAGTGGGATTAAATATCCGCCCAAGTCGCATGATGGTGAATCCCAGCCGAAGGTGGGTGTACGATGTCTTGTTCCGCTCTAGGCTCACCAAAATAAATGGGAATGTAGAAGAAGATGCCGGTGAGTACTCACTGTCGTCGCCCTTGTGTTATTTTGTTCTCAACTGTGTTGTTTCAGTCTCGTCATGCAAGACGGGGCCACCACCACAAGTCGGAGTAGGAGTAGAAGCATTCATTTGTTCGCGCCACGGATAGGTCGCATCGTCTTGGTACTAGAAGGAAGAAGAAGTTGTCGTATTATCTTGTCCGCCTCCGCCTCGTACTCGATTAATTGCACGCAGTTTGCCAGTCGAAATTTCAGAATCGAACCCCCTATTTCGTAGTCTCCCACAGCCAGACTCTAAGAAAAAAATTGAATGATACAGGTAGTCGATTCAATTTACCTATTTCGGCATGGCGCGTCGCGTCGCGTCCAATTACGCGATGTCTGTAGGTGACCCCACCGGAAACTGTGATCGCAGGGGCTGCTAGGCTTCTTCCTTCCTCCCACCACAAGCATACAAGCCTGGATGGAGCATACTTATGCTTCACCCCAACCCCCCTCGGTTACTGTAATTGCACACAGGTTGTGGTTTCATAATCGAACCCCCTATTTCGAGAGAGAGAGTCAGGTTGAACTCAGCTTCCCACGGTTGAATCCTGCAGGTAGGTTGCCCTCAGCCATATGTTAGAACATCACGCTGGAGACGTGAGATCCTCTGGATCTCCGTCTGGTCGGCTAAGGTGGGGAAACGGCGGAACGGCGGCGACGCGAGTCGCGGTGAAAACCAAGGAGGATGATATGCTATCTACGCGGTACCGGACGCTAATGCTAACAGCGCAGCACCGCCACCTGCAACCAGCTGCGCTGGTGCATGTGCCCTCATCCCTTGAAGCGACGTCCGCGTCGCGTCTCGAGAACCTCGTCCTCGTCGACCTCCTCAATGTCCTCTCTTCCCAGCTCCTCCAATCCGGTCTCCCACTCCTGCTGTAACGCGTGCATGAGTCCACCCCGCCTCGGGATGAACTGACGCAGGTGTCTGGAACTGACGCGTCCCGCTATTGGAAGGCCTTCCAATGTCTCTATCTTGTAGGAGTTTCGCGCGCGGCTGGTGATGCGCCGGGGCGCCGACCACATCGGCACCATTTTGCGCCTGACAAGGAAGGTGGTACCGGGTTCGAAGTCCGTATTGTACACCTGTACAAGCGAGCCCGTTTTGAATATGACCTCCTTGGGCGCGTGCGCCAAGATCTTCTTGTCGAACTGAGCCTTCCTGCGAACCGCGTGGTCCACAATTTGCGCCCACCCATCGAGCCGAAGCTGCCCCATGTATGCCATCTGTAGCCCGGCGTCCGCACCGTCAACAGGCGTTACTGCGTCTTCCACTGGGGTGGGCAGTGTGTTTACAACGAGTCCGAATAGCAGCTCATCTGGGGAAAATTTCAGCGCAGGTAAGATCTGGTTGTTCAACGCGAGCACTGCTGCGTCGAGGTAGATGGGCCAATTGGCCGGCAGTTCCTCCCAACCCATCGCCTTGTACTGGTCCTCGTCGAGGTCTGGGGCACACAGCCGCTTGAGCCGGCCCAGAAGCTTGGCGTTCATGCCCTCAACGAGACCATTAACCCACGGCGAGTACCCCGCCACGTAGTGCAACTCGACGCCGAACTCCTCGCACAGCTCGCGCAGCTGCCGGTTGTCGAATTCGGGGCCATTGTCGCACATGTAGGTCTCGGGTGCACGGAAATCCGTCCACAATCTTCGCAGGCGAGTGACGGTCGACTCGCCCGAGGCTGCTGAGGTGAGTGGTTTCGCCCAAAGGTGCTGTGAGTATGTATCGACCTCGAGAGCGAGTTTATGAAATCCTCCCTTCCCAGGCGGCATCGACAATGTATCGCCGACCATGAGCTCGAACGGATGCCGCCGCGTTATCGGTTCGAGGAGCGACTGCAGGTGCTTTGCGCCGAAATTCTTGCACTGCCCGCACTCGGTGATGGCGCGCACGATCGACTGGTCGAGCCCCGGGCTGTAAATCCGATCCATCAGCTGGATCTTGACCAAGTCGCGGTGGAAATGCCCGTGCTGCTGGTGAGTCGTGCGGGCCATCTCCGTGGCCTCTGCCCTCGTGACGCACTCGACACGATCTCTGCCGCGTACCGTCCTCGGACCGAGTTTCCACAACTTCCCGCCGTCAATGTAGAAGTCGAGGGCGCGATGTCGTGCGCGTCGGCGTTCGCGCGGTGAGGTTCCGTGGTCCAGTTCGAGCAATGCTTCAATAACCTGCTTGAACAGGTTCTCTTCTTTGAATCTGGCGAGCAAGTCAGAATACTGCGGTTCATCGGCGACGTGGAAAAATGTGTGTGTGAGACCGGTGCGGGCCTCCCAGTCCTCGCAAACTGTCCACTCGTGTCCATCCCCACGAGCTAACGGCACCCCCACGAACTTACGGCTCAAGCCGTCCGCAACAACATTGCCCTTCCCGGGTCGGTGTCGTACGTCGATGATCTGGTGATCGAGGACCACCTCGCGCCAGCGTGCATGCGTCGCACTGAGCCTATCGTTCAGCAGATGATCCCGGAGCGCTTGACAATCCGTCTCGAGCTCCACAGGAAAACCCCATATGATGTCGGAAAATTTGTCGAGGCTGTATTTTAGCGCTGCGAACTCCATGAGGAATGGTTTGTACCGTTCCTCCGACGCAGATGTCCGTTTCGAGGCGAACCCTACGGGATGTAGGCGCCGAGTCACTTTGCCGTCCGCGTCGGTGGTTGTGTGCCACTGAGAAAGCATCCCCGCGAAGCCGTGTTTACACCCATCAGTTGTGAGGATGAAGGGGGTGCCATCGAACTTGGGACCCTTGAGGACGGGCTCCTGCGTCAGCGCAATTTTGAGTGCGAGGAAGGCGCGTTGCTCCTTCGGCCCCCACACCGTCACTAGTGCATGGCCTCGCATTGCGCGGCGGTACACACCCTTGCCTCGCTTGCGAGGGATCTCCGCTGCACGAATGAGGTCTGTCAGTGGTTGGGCTATCTTCGCGTAACCCTTGATGAGGTTGCGGAAGTATCCCGTCAGGCCCAGGAACGCGCCGAGATTCTGAAGGTCCCTCGGTGTCTCCCAGTCGACGACCGCGGTGAGCTTTGTCAGGTCGGGCTTGATACCATCGGGCCCCACGCGCGCGCCTGCGAACGTCGCCTCCGTAACAAAAAACTGCGACTTGGCAGCTGAGAGGGTGAGCTTGCGCTCGCGACACCGCGTGAACAGGACTCGTAGCTCGGTCAGTGACCCAGCAAAATCGTCGGCACCCATGCCGCCGTCGTCGACGAACAGCTCGAAGAGGTTTCCAACGAGGTCGCCCAACTCGGTGGCGGTCATGTTGCCGAATGTCGATGGTGCTCCTGTGAGCCCGAACGGCATCCGTTGGTAGCAGAAGTAACCCCTACCCTCGACGTAGAAGCAAACATAGGGTTGGTCTTCCTCGCGGATGGCGCACGCATAGAACCCGGATGCGAAATCGAATGTGTGCACCCATCGATGGCCACTGAGGCGCTGCTGCTTCGCCCGAATGTCACCTTGCGGAACTGGCGCGACCTTCGTGACGTCGTTGAGGGCTTTGAAGCTTTGGCAAACGCGCCACTTCTTCTCTGCAGGTGCGTCAGTGAGCTCTGCGGGGTTGGGTGTACCCTCAAAGGGAGTGTGGAAGGCCGACTCGAAGCCGCTTGCGATGCATTGGTCGTCGACGCGACGTTGCAACTCCTCGATGGACAATCCGCCCCCGTTATGTGCTTTCTGGGCCAGCGTTGTGGAGCCACAGCACTTGACGTCTGCGGGGTTGATTGGGCGAATTACCTCGGCCTCGAGCATCTCGTCGAGGACCTTGTTGAAGAAGATGCGCTGGGGCGGGCTGAGCGGCCTTTGGTTAACCTTCGACTTGAAGGTTGAGCCCGGCGGGATATTAAGTTTGTGCTCGGCACCAGGTACCGCGTAGACCTCGCTCATGGACAGCCCGAAGACGTCTACGAACTCGTCGAGCAGCGCGTCCACCTGCTCCCGCTCCGCCTGTGAGAGGTCCTTACCCACAGTGATGCGTCGTTTAACCTCCGCCATTCGGCGCACATCGCGGGTGTTTGTCTTCCTCGTGAATAGGGTCTTGTCGACTCCCCCCGCCGCCTCGGGTTGTTCGAACCCGGGGTCGTCCCCGCCGCCGTCTCGTACATCGTCCATGTGCCAGATGTCCGCCCAACTCGGTGCAGGCTCGCCGAGATTGGGCACCCCATCGCGAAGGTGCGGTAGGCGGCTGTCAATGTGCGCGTCAATATACGGGTGTGGCTTTGCTCTCCGATTGAATTTTACTCCCCTCAGAGGGGAACGCAAACTCCCCCCCAAGTGTTGTGCGCGTGGAGCCGTTGGCTCCGAAGGTTCCGCTGCCGGCTCGGTTTGAGTTACCAGCCATACAGGCCATCTGCCCCTTCGTTCGTCGGGTCGCCTCGGTTTCCTGTTACCGTCGGTGTCAGATACTCTGACTGGGACTGAGTCAATATGTGGTGGGACTTCCCTCGGAGGGGATCGCGAATCCCCCCCTGAGTTTATCGCGCTACGGGACGCGTGATCGCTCCCGTTCTTTCCCAGTGCCTTCATTCTCCGCCACGCCAGCCTCTCCTCCTTCGTGTAGCGTTGCCGGATCTCGCCGCGCACACCCACCAACCCCGTCAACACCGTCCTCGCCGCCACTGCCTGCCGCCTCGCCTCCTCCTCCTGGTCTCTGTCCAAGTCCTCTCTTGCCCTCCTCGTCTTCTGCCTGCGTTCGGCAATTGCATGTCGTCGTTGTGCGCTGGGTTTTGCCTTTGGTTCCCCGTCATCGGTGTTCTCTGTGTTATTCGGTAGTGCTGGGTGCGTGGAAGGTGCGGTGTGTACTTGCCTCGCGGGGGTATTTTTCTGATCCCCCGCTCGCAGCTCGCGCGTTATCGTCTTCTTGCGCTCCCGTTCGCGCCTCCCCGGTCGTGCACAACCCAGCCTGACCCGCGGTGCAGTCGTCTCGGGCAGTTCTTCGGCCAGCTCACGGCAGGTTTCTGAATTTTCGCTGATGCCTGTGGGGTGCTCATCGTTGTTCTCGACAGACGGCGGCATGGCATCATGAACTTGCCTCGCGGGGGGTTTGTCCAATCCCCCCGAAGTCTCTTCTCGCGTTGCCTCGTTTTTCAGAGGTGTTGATCTCCACCACTCGCTCCTGTCGCAGTCCACGCTGCGTGAATGTTGCCCTGTCATTTGTGGCTGGTCAATCCGTTCTACAGGCGTGGGTGGTGCGAGAAATGGTGCTTGCCTCGCGGGAGGTGCGCTACTACCTCCCGTGATGGTTGCGCGCGTCGCAGAGCCCGCCGTCATCGTCATGAGCGGGGCTGCGTTGTTCGTGTCCGGCTGGCGATCCTTCGGGCGCTTGTTGTGGACCCACACCTTGCTGCCCTCGTCGCCTAGCACGATCACGTCCTCCTCGTAACCGTGCCATGCACCGAAGTCTTCGAGAAGCGGTTTCCCAAACAGCACCGTCCACGCGCCGCCGCTCGGGAACACCTCAAACTCCCCGCGTCTCAGCACACCTTTGAAGGTGACGGCGCCGCACCACCTTCCACGCGATGGCACAATGCGCCCGTCCGCCATGCGGAGTACGCGTCCCGACCACTCCAACTCCCCAATCCTCCTCTTCACCTTCAGGTACGTGTCTTCGTCGATGGCGTTTGCCATCGCGCCATCGTCGACCACGGCTTCCAGCTCCTCCCCTTCCCCTTCCTCTCCCTGTAGTAGCACGTCTTGAATAAACGGCACACTCTTCCTCTTCTCGCTTGCTCCGACACTATACAAGTCAAAGATGTGAGATTGTAAGTACGAGTACAGGTGCTCGTCTGAGATACACTGTATGCGAGATTTGGGTTGGTCGTCCCCGAGCGATTCCTCCTCGCGCTCGGGGACCCGTGCTCTTCCTCCTCCTTTAGATTTCTGGACCGTCCTGCATTCGCTCAAGCGGACGGCCCCCCGGCTTTTCCCTGGCTGCGCACGTACTCGTCGATTACAAGTTGGTCGTATTCGGCAGATCCGAACACGTCGCGGTGACCTTCGTCCTCGGCGTCTGCGACAACGTTGACGGGAATGGCGGTCGACGCGCGGGCGATGCGCATGCGGATGGACTGGACGATCTGGCGCCACCGCATCTCAACCTCGGGGACGAGGAGGTTGGTCGCGGTCGTGCACTCGCCGCTGTAGTGGCCCATGAGCCCGCACTTGTGGCATTCGCCAGACCCGACGGCCACCGTTCCCGGTGTCAGCGGGTACAACCGTTCCTCGCTGGGCTTGCGCGTGCCGTTCTTCTGCGTGTAGGCGGCGATCTGCTGCGTGTACGCAGCGAGTCCAGCTGTCGTGCGCGGGTGGATGGTGACGGCGGCGGCAGTTATCATGCGGAGGCGTTCCGCGTCGGGGCGGTAGGGGCGTCCGCCGTTGGTCGGGTTAGCGGGTGTCGCTGGGAACAGGGTGCGTCGTATAGGGTCGGCGGCGCGCGAGGGCGAGGAGGCCGCCATGCTAGAGAAGGCAGTCGTTAGGCCACGCGTCGGGGTTTGCTGCAAGGTGGCGATCTGCGCCTCCAGCCCTGCAAAGCGGTTCTCGATGCGCAAGACGGACGCGATGTCCATGGCGGGCACGTCCTTCATCGTCTGGACGAGCTCGGGCCATGTGGCGCGTTTCGGTCCCAGGCGCAGCAGGAGCGAGTCCGGGACATTCTTGAGGACCTGCGGAATGAGCGCCCCCGTGTCCCCCGCGCGCGCCGCGAGCTCGGCAGCTTTGACGACCCAGCGCACTTGCCCCCACTCCTGGATGCCGTCCTCCTCGATGCGGACGCCTATCTGGTCGGGCGGCAGCGTGAAGCCCAGCAACTCCTCCTGCAGCTCACCCTTGTCCCTCACGGCCATCTCCTTCTCCGGCCACTGCTTCTCGAACGCCGCCTCGAGGTGGCTGAATGTGTCCTTCTCGTTCAGCGGCAGTTTTGTGTACCAGCTCTTCGCGTAGCTCCCCGACTTCAAACTGAGGACGAAGAACGAGATCTTGTCCTCGTCCTTCCACCCGGTGACAGAAAGCGCTTTGCGCTTGATGGCGTTGAGGAAGTCGGTCGCGTTTTCACCTGGCGCGTCGCCCTTGAAGAGGGCGGGATTGATTTCCGACATGTCGTGCTCGACAATAGGCGGTGGTGGGGTTATGAGGTTTTGGATGGCGGCGTGGATAGCGTCGGCGTCGGGAACGGGAGCAGGGGAGGTAGCGGGGGTGCGTGGTGTGCTCGGAGTATCGAAGAAACGGCTTGAGACGGAAGAGAGGGTCGTCGAGTCGTCGTCAGACAGGTCGGCGGTTGGCTTGGGACGCGGCAAAAATCTCCCTGTGGCAGAGCGAAACGGGTACGGGGGTTGTGCCAGTTTACAGTCGATTCGGCGACGGTGGGGTGGTATTTCCAAAACGGGGAAGAAAACTGTGTTCTCGGTGTTACTGCTGGTCGGCGTGTTTTCGGTGTAGAATCGCGCTCCAATCACCAGATGGAGACGTGAGATCCTCTGGATCTCCGTCTGGTCGGCTAAGGTGGGGAAACGGCGGAACGGCGGCGACGCGAGTCGCGGTGAAAACCAAGGAGGATGATATGCTATCTACGCGGTACCGGACGCTAATGCTAACAGCGCAGCACCGCCACCTGCAACCAGCTGCGCTGGTGCAACGCTCCGGTAAATGACAATAAATTGTGTTGCGCCCGTGGTCCTCTTAAGTTGGCAATCTCGCGGAGCCCATTCAACATTTACCAATGCGGTTTTGCCCGTATCACTGTCTTTCTCGAAGTCACCGCTAGACACTTCAAGGTAAGTCCTTCTCATCTATCGCAATGTCTGACCGCCAATCTCCGTCCGTTACTGTGACGCGACGCGACGCGTCGCGTGTCATGTTTGTCCCATCGCGTGATCACTTCGGACTCTGTTGGATGTTCCCACATCCAGCCACATCCACCTCCGAGTCAACGTTCCAATGCCAGCCAGCGCTGCAAGTTCCTCTCAGTCTCCCAAGAAAGCCAAGCCGTATGATGCCGCCGATAAAGTCAAAGCGCCTACCGGGATCAAGAAGCGGCGGCAGGAATGGATCAAGTCGCTACCTGCTGCGTGGGTGGTGGAGCGAGGGTTCACGCACCCCAAAGGCACCATGGTATGCGAAATCAATATCTATTCCATACTCACTACTCCCAGACGGTCGCTAAGGGCCTGGCGATGAAAACCTATAGACTTATCGAGCGGGAAATCTCGACACTTCCGTATGTGCCTGATATCACCAAGCAAGGTCACTCGATGCGCTTGTACGCCGCGGAGCAGCTTGCGGCTTTAGCGACGCGAAAATCAAAGGCGCTGCAGACTCCGCTGCCTGAAGTGCTCAAGGATCTGGAGCAGCATTGTTCTCCCCCGAAGCCTCCGCCTTTGATGATAACAGACTACACTTGCCCACCGCAAGTGACGACTGCCGATCCTGCGATTATCACTTGGGAGCCCAGCAAGTTAAGGGGCCCCGTCAATGTCAAAGAAGCGTGCAGACTCTACTGCGTAGGCACACCTTTGCGCTTCCCATACTGTAAACTGAAGGTCGCCTGCACCGATAGGTCAGCCCCGAAGAGATTCGCGACCTTTCAGACCATTCTCCTAGCATAGACTTGGGAAGCGTTGCTAGGAGAGCAGTCACCCTTCACGGTGGATTCCATGCACACAAGGCGCTGTATGTTTTTGTTCTACATCGCATACCGGCAGAACTGAGAGAATTAGGGTGCGCCAGCGCAGGGACCAAGAGGAGGCGTCACTCGCCGACGCCCGCAAACGCAAGAGCGATTTTACCTTCTCCGAAGTCACATTGAAGCAACTCGCATCGGACGCCGAAGATCCGTACATGCTCAGCCATTCATTTCCGCAGCTGGACTACGTTGCCGTCTTGTATCCCATTCAGCTGGTCGCTCAAAACAATTATAAAGAGGAATGGGAACCTTGTACGTCTTCTTTCACCATCATTCACGTTTCGACGATACCATTCCGCAGATTGGGGAGATTTCTGACTTTGGCAGCTACCCGTGCTGTTATACTCGCTCGCGGCGCGACCAGTTTGCACCGGCAAGGTTACTGTGGTTGAGTCTTTCCTGTATGACCTTGTGATTATTCCTGTGGAAATTTCATGTATTGCTCAAAGCTATGCCATTACATTGCTTTCTCCGATTCCTCTCCCGTCGTCCTGTAGTCGGTCCTCATGAGCCGACTCTTCAGATCGGAACATCGGCCGAAGGGGCACCGCCACATTGCCTCCTGCTTTCTCGCCTCCTGCATTGTCGTGTAAAAAATGTGGGTTTCTCTCCCAAAGACACTGTACACTTATGGAGCAAACTCCGCACGTTAGAGGCCACCAGGGTCCTATTCGTAGAGAGAGGGTTTCGGGTTGGAAAGGTATCTGTATCACATTTGTGGTGAGACTCGCACTTTCGTCACCAGTACCTCTTCTGACTCGCAACAGTGTACCAACCGGGAAAAGTCATTCGTAGATGGCTGCTAACATCCCCTCCAGGCGCCGGAGACGCAAAGTCAGCACCAAAGGAATGGAGAACGCACCTTTTGAAGCCGGGACCGATTTTATCCCGTTGGGTCCTGACTCGGACGACGAGGACCAGAAGCAGAAGGAGAACGGACCATCAAGGGGGAAAGAAAGAGAGCACGAAGGAGAGCAAGAACGTACGCGGGACGCGAACAGTCCGCGACCTCCGTCAGCATCGCCGCCGCCGTTACCCAGGCGTGATTCGCGCGACAAATACGCTGCGACGGAGAATGGGCACGGCCGAGAATGGGATCGGAACAAACGCAAGTATGATATGGTTTTCGACCCCAGCGACGGATACCAGAGCAAGAAACAACGCACCGACGCCAAATCGCGGCTGGCGCCTTGGGTGGAACACGTAAACTGGGATGGCTGCAAGAATGCAGCGCAAATGTGCGTGCATTCTTCCTGGTGTTGCTTATCCGAGTTAACGAGGAAATAGGCTTCACCGGGAGGTAGAGGGCTTTGTAAACTGGATATCGCCTACACCGCAGGAGGATGAGATTCGTGGCCTCATCGTAGCAATCATCTCGCACGCCGTTTCATCCTCCTTCCCAGACGCTACCGTCTTTCCCTTCGGCAGCTTTGCCACGAAGCTGTACCTCCCTCTCGGCGACATCGACCTCGTCATCGTCTCGCAGTCCATGGCCTACGCCGACACACATTCGGTCCTCACCGCGCTCGCCTCGACGATCAAGCGCTCCGGTATCACGAACAAGGTCACCATCATCGGCAAAGCCAAGGTCCCCATCGTCAAGTTCGTCACCAACCACGAGTACGGCCGCTTCAACGTCGACCTCAGCATCAACCAGCAGAACGGCATCGTCGCGGGCGGGATCATCAACGGCTTCCTCCGCGAGTTCGGCAACACCACGGGCAACTGCCTCGCCTTGCGTGCGCTTGTCCTCCTCACCAAGCTCTTCCTCTCCCAGCGCGGGATGAACGAGGTGTACACCGGCGGCCTCGGATCGTACGCCATCGTGTGCCTCGCGATCTCCTTCCTCCAGATGCACCCCAAGATCCGCTACGGCCAGATCGACGCGGACTCAAACCTGGGCGTGCTGGTGGTCGAGTTTTTCGAGCTGTACGGGAAGAGCTTCAACTACGAGGAGGTCGGCATCTCGCTGCGTGACGGGGGGAGCTACTTTGGGAAGCGCCAGCGCGGGTGGGGGTGGGGCGAGCAGTGGGGTGGGGCCCGTAAGGGCGGGCTGCTGTCGATCGAGGATCCAGGGGACCCGTGTAAGTCGTTTCTCTTGTGCGTCGCCTTCTTGGTACTGACGACTTGCGATAAGCGAACGACATCTCCTCGGGCTCGTACAACTTCCAGAACGTGCGCCGGAACCTCGGCGGCGCGTACGAGATCCTCACCGCGACCATCTACCTGCGCGCGGGCATCCTCAATGCGCGGCGGAGCGGGCAGGCCGTGAGCTTGCGAGACCGCGACGAGCCCGGCGACATGAGCATCCTGTCGAGTGTGCTTGGCGTCACGCAAGAGGCAAGTGGTCGATGTTCCTTTGCCCGTATCGTATCTAACATATCTACCGACAGACGCTGAACAACCGCGCGCTGGTGAAGGAGGTATATAAGCTAGGGACGCTACACCGGTTAGTGGGCGTTGCGCCGCGGGTGCCGCCGACGGTGTCGGTAAACGGCCAAGGAGGCGTGAATGGGCACGCGAATGGAGCCAATGGGCACGCCACTGGCACAAATGGACACACGAACGGCGTGAATGGCAAGCACACAAAGCCGAAGAGCAAGAGCAGCTCGCGCGCGCGGACGCCCACGGTCGTCGACGGCGGCGCGGGGCCTAGTGGCAGTAGTAGTAGTAGCGCCGCGAAGAAGAAGGCGGGAGCGCACGCGAGCGTAGAGGACGCGTGGGCGGAGGCGGAGATGGTGCTGTCATCGGATGACGAGGCGGAGCGCAGACACGGGCATGGGCAGGAGCAAGAGGAGGGGCGGTACGCCGCGATCGGGATGCCGCGCTCGCCGCCGAAGAAGCGCCGCAGGACGGGGAGGTACGGCGATGATGGGGCGCAGGGGGTGACCTTCACGGCGGACGAGGATGAGGACGACTCGGATTCGGATTCGGATGAGGCCCCAGTACGGTCGCGGTCGCAGTCCAAGTCCAAGTCCAAGTCAAACGCGAGGAAGAAGGAGGGGAAGGCGAGACTGGCGGGAGCGGGGGCGGGGCAGGAGACGACTGAGGGCGGTGGGGGGCTGCGGATAAAGGGCATGGCGAGCCGGTCGTCGAGCAACAGCTCCCTCGATCCGACTGCGAAGCGGGATTACTGGCTCTCGAAGGGCGTGGGGCCCGGACAGGATATCCCCAGCGAAGATTGACTGAGGTCTGAGGTCTGTACATACTTTCTTGGTCTCCGTGCTACATACATACATACATTTCAGATTCGTTTTTGTACCCACCCACCCACTGCATCACTACCCGCCCAGCCAAAATAACACACTATTGCAATGCGCAGAATCTTGGAGACCAAGTAAATTAAAGGCTCTATATAAGTGAGCAAGATGTAACGATTAAATCCAAGTTGGTCGGTCGGTGAGACGAGACCCGGTGTCTACGCATGGCCCTCAGACTTTTTCGTGCAGGATCTCCGGCTCGATCGACTCCCCCGCGTTCTCCGCCCGCCGCCCATCGAGCGTCTTCACCTCGACCGCGTTCTGGATCTCCAACAGCCGGAAGTCTACATAGACAGGTACTCGCGGTTAACATCGGAGTTCGACGGGGGAACGGAAAGGAATTGAAGGAAAGGGTATGTACCTTTGACGAAGAACGCAGCGATGAAGGGGATGATGCCGACGACGATCCCGGGGATGAGCATCATGCGCATCGTCTCCCCGTACGCAGCCACTGCAAATCACACACTCCTCAATCAGCCAACGCACGACGGAACGAAGGAACAACTTACCCATACCATCATACTCCGCCCCCTCAAGCAACCTCACCAACGTCGGCGCGCCCACATACCCCCCGATCTCCGTACTATTCAGCTCCGGGAGGTGCCGCGCGATCTCAATGGGGAGGCGATTCACCCATATGGCGCCGGCGGCGGCGGTGCCGACGACGCCGCCGACCTCGGCGGAGAGGAGGAGCGCGGCGGTGGCGAGGGCGACGTCTTGGTGCGGGACGGCGCCTTGGGCGCCGATTTGGGAGGCGACGGCGGCGATGCCGCCGCCTAGGCCTTGGATGATTTGGGTCATTACTGTTTGGTGGGCGGAGATTAGACTTTACTGGGAGGGAGGAGGGGAGGGGACACGAACCGAGAGCGGCGGTGTTGGTGTGCGCGCGGGCGTAGAACATGAGTCCGACGCCGAGGATGCTGGATGGCCGCAGTCGCAGTGAGGGACGATAATAACATGCGAGGGGGATGGACGACAGACATACCGGATAGCCAGGGCCGCGATGAGCGACTTCTTGTACCCGGTCTTGAAGATCCCAGCCAGGATGGCCCACCCCAGGCCGAAGAACTACATAATACGCATACCGCGTCAGTATGCAGTATGCAGTAGTTAGAAGAAAGAACGAAAGAAAGAATTTGAAAGCAAGAAAGAAGGGGGGGCAGACGCACCGTCAGCGAGAGCGACTGCGCGTTGCTGTAGTACACCAGGTTCCCTAAATCCCACTTGGTCGTCGCGGAGACGAAGCCGTAGAGCTCGGCGTAGGTTAGGTAGAACGAGACCTACGTCACGCAAATTAGCGCTATAGCAAAACAAGAAGAAAAAACGGAGATATTGGACGCACGAAATCGAAAAAGTTGATAGCGCAGCCTACGAAACGCTCACAACCAATTTAACGGCACTCAAGGAATGAACGCACCAGCGAGGATAGTCCGATTCCTCAACAACCTCCACGGGACCACAGGATGGGTCGCGCGCCGCGTCTCCCAGTACACAAAGAGGGGGAGCACGACGACGCCGCCGACGACCATCATCGCCGGGATGGCGGGGTTGTTCCAGGTCGTCGTGGCGTAGGAGCCGCCTGCCAGTACGATAGGCACTGCACGAAAGAAATCAGGTTTATGCATACACAATATCTAACGGAGGGGGACGTACGGAAGATGAGGGCGAGGGTGCTATGTAGAAAGCAAATGGAATTGGTTAGTGAATCCGAGCAACCAGGGTGGGGCGAGCAACAACTTACACGGCGAGGAGGAAGAGCCCGACAGCGTCCACGTCCGCGACAAAGGCGCGCGCGCGCGTCGCCAGCGGTGCCTTCTCCTCCGTGTTGGTAGGTTCACCCCGGAGGATGCCCTGCGCCTTCGCCTGTCGCTGGGCCCAGAGCAGGACGATGATCTGGCGAGTTGGCATTAGATTTCTGGGTTCAACGCGAAAGAGGAGGAGGGATGAGGGGGAAGACGGACGATTGGCAACAAAGCGGGGATGTAGCACATCGCGTAGATGCCGTAGCCCCATCGCCAGCCTGGTTAGAATATTAAAAGAGCAAACGACGCCTTCATACAGATAATTTACCGAGCCCGCCAGGTGCGGTCAGTTTAGTCGTGATTTGGCCGTTCTGCGGTGGTGAAGCCAGTTAAATTCAAGCCGAGCTTGGTGAGGAAACCTGAAGAGACGAGACATACAGCGTAAAAGTTGATGCTATTGGGAACTTGGCGTCA
The DNA here is from genome assembly GCA_029281495.1 of Mycena filopes. Taxonomy (NCBI): domain Eukaryota; kingdom Fungi; phylum Basidiomycota; class Agaricomycetes; order Agaricales; family Mycenaceae; genus Mycena; species Mycena filopes. The sequence goes on along the minus strand of JARIHR010000093.1, from coordinate 251,572 downwards.
AGCAGAGGTACATGTAGAGTAGAGTTGAAGGAAGGAAGAGAAGAAGGAGAGACACGCACAAGTACCACCCGCCGGTCGATAGCGACGAGACGATAGGTCGCCACCGTAGGGTCGTGACATCGGCAATGACAATTTGGAGCGCGATTTGGAGGCCGGAAAAGCCGAGGATCCAGATACCTAGAACGCGCGAGATAAGGGGAATATCGCTATGCACAAAATGGGAGCAGACTCACAGCTGCCTGCTCCGAGTCCGGCCATGTTGGGCGTGGTTGCGTTGACAATGTACCCGACGACGTAGAAAAATAGTGCGACCTGGGAAGATAATATGAGCGTCCGGAGGTCCAGTTGAAGATTGCTGCGACTCACAGCAATGGCCTGCAAGGAAGCGCAGCGTTGGTATGTTGAACAACGCGTCGGATGAACCACAGAATCCACATACCTCCGCGCGACCCGCTGCGTCGGTGAGCTTGGCAAATAGAGGTTTGCCAATGGCGAGCAGGATGGCGGTGGCGCATTGGATGGCAGCGAACTGCTGAAAGTGGCCTTGAAGTACAGTTCAACACAAGAAATCGAAATAGAATGCAGACAGACGCACCGAATTGAATAGTGGCGTAACTTTAGCAGCAATTAGCACTGACAGGCAAGAGATGCTGGATGGCAGAACGCGTAATACCTTCCCCATGCCCAGTTGGTCCCGTTATCGAGGATGTACATGTACCTGCCCACGCATGAATGAAGTAACGATAAACAAATGCGGCTGGGCCTACGATGCAAGAGCCACCGATATCCAGAGGGCAATCTTGGACTTTTTGCCCCATACCTAGCCGCGCGATATCACCGTGAGCAGGAGTTGGCAACGTCGACGAGCACGAGGACTACTTGCCGATTGAATAGCCTCGATACGGCGGACGCCGCTCTGGGTGCCAGAGACGGCGATGATGTTGATGTTGTCCGCGCTGGAGGCAGCCGAGTGCGAGTCGTTCTTCTCCTTCTCGTCGACGGCGGACATGGTTGGGAGAAGCGAAGGCGGGCGGGAGAAAAGGAAGCAACACAAAAGAACGTATCTTATCAGATTTTTCTGGCAGCGGCTGTGGCGAAGCACATGGCGATCGCAGATCCGGCCTAGGCCTTCCGACAACCAAAGTTCAACTTGGAATACTTATGGAAGTAGAGGAACTGGGGCAGGGCGTAAACGGTTGAATGGTATTTAGAGACTGTGTCCCTTATGTGGAGGTCCCTCCCCGAGTCTTCGCTCTGCGAGTGCTTTTGGTTGCGTTCCGGTCGCTCGGATCGTTTTTGAATGGCGTATCTTGGCATCGACGCTGATTATCAGATTGCATCGAGTCCTTGATCGTACCTCAAATTTGAAAATATTCAACTGGAGATGTTCAAGAGTTGTTCAAGCAAAATTCATGCAGACCTGCAGTCGAAGTACTTGGCGGGTAATGAACCGTCCCTAGCCCGGCCATGGGACTCACCTGCGAGAAGCTCTTGCCGCTGGCATGACTTTGACAAATGTCAAGGCTGACCGTCGTGCGACTAAACTCTTGAGGCGAGGCCCAGCGCCGAGAGTACCTTCGGACTCGGAATCTCGGGAAGCCGGAGTTGGCGGGAGTCCCATGCTCCTACGGAACAACAAAACTCGAGGCGCAATGATGGCAGAAACACGGAGATGGTATGGACTCCGAGATGGAGACGCATGAAGGGATTGAGAGGAAGAGGAAATGTTCAAGATCACGAAAACCCATCCATCGCGGGTTCAAAAGTCGCGCCAGTCCGGAAAGCGAGTTGAGGCCGAGCGCATGCTAGAAATGGAACTGACATACTGGGATACATACCACTCCAAGCCAACTCCAAGCACACCCATAATCGTCGTCGTCCGAGAAAAAAAAGATCGAATAGTACGGATTCTCCGCTGTACTCCTACTTCGACTTGTGGTGGTGGTGGCGCTGCTCTCAAAGTGCGTCTATAAGCTGACGGTCGTCGTTCCGACTCATCATGCCGTGAGCCATGGACCATGCCCCACGAGAAAGAATGAAATCGGCGATGGGACAAGGTCAACGCACTGCCGCCGCGTTCACATGTCACAGGATTTCCTCCAGTCTACCTCATCGCTGTAGCTCTCACTATACTCGAATAATTCTCTGGGATAGGTCTCGAGACCCCACAGAAACTTCGGAGTTGTTTATTCAACACCGACTCGATATATTCCCACGGTTGAATCACAACTGTCTGTGGTTCACTTTTCACAACACGCGACAGTAAAATTTACCAGCTCCCGCCTAGCTTTTCAGCACATCCCAGAGTCTGCACCGGACGCTACAAACTCTCCACCACGCGTTTCCTGGACTTGCTTGCAAGTTGAACCAAGGTCACGTGTCGGGTTGAAATTCAGAAAACATTCACTCCATCTACAGTTAGGCAGACCGGCAACAGGGTATCGTCATTGGGCGGGGGTATGGTACACAGCCGTCTGTTTGAAAAACAACAATACATCACGAATGCAGCTGCGTGTGATAAGACGGCGCCGCAGACATCACGGAATTCCTCCCTGTACGCGCGCTGGGCGAGGTCGCCGTCGGCGTCTTCTTCGCTCCGTAAAACGCACTCGGCGGCGAGTTCCCCTGTGTTTGCGTCATGGAGGATTCGGAGAGCCCGACGTTAAACGGCGTGACATGCTGCGCAAAGCCAAAGTCGTCGCTGTTGAGCACGACGGGGTGGCCGTCGAGCTGCCGCGCTTTGATCAGCCTGGCGTTGTTCCGACGACGAAGGAAGAACCAGGCGAGGAAGAGGCCGAGGGCGATGAGGGCGATGCCGCCGAGGGTGCCGCCGACGGCGGCGGCGACCTTTGATCCTGATTTGCTGAGGAGGAGGGGCTGTGAGAAGGGGGTACGTACAACATTGAGAGCGTTGGAACACTTACGCAGGAGGTGTTGAAGAAGTAGTGACGGGTTGGGAGCCAGTGTGCGTAGGGCCTGCTCCTGTCGCCTATCCGACGGATACATGTGAGCTTTCGCTGCTCGGGAGGCTGGAAAACACTCACAGATGACGACGAAGATGGTGACGGCAGTCCCACTATCGCCGTCTCGTTGGTCGGGAGTGCCCCGTTCTTCGCGATGGTGAACTATCCGAGGATAATAAGGAACACGCATCGCGCGAAAGCAATACTGATGAATGAGCTTACATAAATCGCATCGTCAATAGCCCCTCGGTTCAGAACCGGGGTGAGGACGGGCTGCCCGTTGGTGGTGGCGATAATGGACGACATGCGGTAGACGCCCACAGGGAAGCCCGAGTCGATAACCGCGGTGAGCACGCCGGTTTTGTCCGCCACCCCTTGAAGCCCCTTGAAGAACGAGAACAGAATAGGATCCAAGACCTCCGTTGCATTTGAGAGGGATGTGACTTCCTCGATGACGATGAGCGGGTGGCCTAGGATTTGGCCGCTCGCGTCGAGCTGCTGTGGCGCGGCCATGTACGTCGTGGCCTCGTTGGCGAAGTTGCCCGTCGCGAGGTTCGTAACCGCCAGACCGACCACCATCGCGGAGTTGGGTCGCAGGACGTCGCCATTTCGCGGGTACGTAAACTTCGAGGAGGGCTTGAATCGAGGTGGTTGTCAGCATATATTCATTACTCAGTGGAATTGGTTTTTTCGGCCAAGCGTACATACCATTCGAGTCGACGCGGGGATCATTCCCATCGGCGCGGGATTACAAAATCCCGTAGCGAGCTGCGCGCCAGTGGTGAGCGGCAACGTCGTCGTAGCGCAGAAGTTTATGTAGTTGTTGGTTGAAGTGAGGGACGGGACCTGGCCTGCGGGAAGGGTAAACAAACCTGGAATGAAACGTGGTGAGGGAGGGATAACCCACCGGCACGAGTTGTACCTTCCGCATTTGCGAATGCTGGGGCAATCACGGAGGGGAGCAGGGTGAGGGATGACTGATCCGAATCGGCGGCGGTAGCCCGCGGGACATCAGCTCTCCGGGAATTGGGTTGAGCTGGTGGGTAGGAGTGCTGCGTTCGAGGAATTGGCGCCCGCCGTTTGGCCTTCGGAGCGCTTCCCACGGTGCCATCTTCGGTAACAGTTAACTGCGTTTGGGAGATGATGAGGGGTCAAAGGAACGATTGAAGAGCATATTCGACGAACGTAGACCACGTCGTTCACCGCTCCGCGCTGTTGAATGGGCGTCAGGACTGGCTGATGATTCGCTGCGTGCGTAGTCGCCGTCAGGCGGTAAAAACCCTCGGGAAGTCCGCCAGTGACAGACGTGGTGATTTGGCTGTTGGTAGCGACGTCCTCTATGAGCTTGAAAAACGCGAACTTTGAACTATCGGTCGGGATGGTGGTGTTGAGGGAATCCAGCTCTTCGATGACAACATGATAATGCCCGATAACGTTGCCGGTAGCCCCCAATTGCTGCGGCGCAGAGAGGAAGTTGCTTGTGAAATCGACCCAATTGCCAGCGTCCAGGTTGCCGACGAGGAGCGTCAAGGGGAACGTGGTGTTGACTGCGACCGTCATCCCATTTTGAGGCTGGTTAATCCTGACGGTCGGGATGTGGTCTTTCGATGGGACGAGTCCCATAGGCGCTGGGTTGCACGAGCCGGCGAGAAGCTCTTGTCCGTTGGTAAGTCCAACGCTGGGACTTGTCGCACAGAAATTGATGAAGTTATTGGTGGAGGTGAGACTGGGGGTCGACGACTCTGCAGCAAAGTTTAATGTGTAGCAGCGAGCGCGAGCGTTTATGACGCACCTGAGCCTGCCACTTGCCCATTATTCGCAAAACTAGACACCACCAAGGTTGGATCCAAAGTAAGAGAGGTCTGCGCGCCGGCAGCAGCCCGCGCCGTGACGGATCTGCGTCTGCGCGGAGTCGAATTTCTATTGCGAATTGTATGAGCAATGAGTCGACACAGTTCCAATTCAACATACTGGTCAGAATTGAAACGACCTCTGGAGGAGGATGAAGATGAAGAAGAAGATGACGAAGAAGAAGAAGCCCCAGAGGAATGAGTGTCGGTGTCGGAGGAGCGATTCGAACGGGATTTGGATTGTCGGGCGCGCAGACGGGATGAACGAGAGCTTCCGGCGCCATTGGTTGAATCGGGGTCGCCACGCCGCCAGGACGTGGACCGGACGGGCTGGGGCAAAGCCATAATGCAAGGTGGTGGAAGGAAGGAAACACGCCCGCCCGTCTTGGCGATTTGGAGCCTCACCAGCGCTGCCGAATGATTGAATTGGATGAAAATCAGTGATTGTCCGCCTCGGACCGTTCTGGCACAATGTTGCGATGTCCAGACGTCGTCGGACTGCATTCAAAATTTATTCCAGGAGGTAAGAGTCGAAGTGCAGGCATCCTGAACCAGTTTGTCGACGAATTAGACTCCCTCGACCAGCGGCGCGAAAGAGAATCGCGAGTGGTAGGAGGTGAGAATTGAGGACTGAATCGACTGATGTTCGTTGCCCAGTTACTGCCTGTTACTGCTTTGAATGTGGTTTAGCGTGAAGGACACGAGATTGGCTGGGATTGGCGCCGGCGGCGGACTCGGATCTGTTGTCCAGCCTCCAGGCACGGCAGAATAAACAATTTTGAATCGACCTTGAATTGAGTCGGAAACCTTGGACAACGCCACAAAAAATGCGGAAGGATTACACCGAGCAAGAACCCACAGAGAATCGCACCACAGAGGATTCCCTTGTCTTAGGGTTATTTCGCCATCCAAGGAGAGCTTCAAGGCTTGAGGCGAGAGTGGTTGTGACCTGGTCACATGTGACACTCTCAACCTCCTGCCACGACCTCGATTGCGCTTTCCAACGCGACCTGTATCGATATGTGCTCAACCTGAGACTCTGTGTCGCCAGGCCAAATTTTCAGCCCTTATCTTCGCCAAAATTGGCCCAGGTCTTCGTCGAAAGTATCTCTGGCACCGAAGGCACAACCTTTTTGTGTCCTAGATTCGTCATTGGTCTTGCAGCGGGCATTAACATAGAACGCCTCTCACGAAATGTCTGGTTCGCGCGCGGAATCTCAATCTACATACGGTCGTCGGCGCTCCAACACCGCTCAGTCGATGCTGCGCCCAATGCCCGCCCCGACACCGCTCAAGATCGGCGACTTTCAGGTCCTCAACTCTTGGGTCCACGATCTCAAAGAGTCGACGACCGTCATCTTCAACCAGTCGTGGTGGCCGGGCGTCTGCGAGGGAGACATGCTGAGCGTCTCGAGTTACAGCGGCGCAGAAGCTTTCGTCTTCATCGTCCCGCGGGATGAGGGCTGCGCGAAACCCCAACTGCAGGTGTTGTTTGTTTTCCAAAGACCGTGTCAAGTGCCTGCTGACCGTTACCCCAGATCTCCATACCGAAACCTGTTGCGGAGGCTTTCAAATTGAAGAATAATAACGATGTTCTGGTCACCAAAGTACGTGCTGCAGCCTCGTGCTCTTCGATTTTGAACCTCTCAGCAAGGTGGATCCAGCTAACTACTCGGCGGACTACGTCGAGTTGATCTTCCAAGACCAATATCTCGGTCGAAGCGATATGTGGAGACTGGGCGAAAACCTGGTCGGTCAATGTGTGTACACTGATCAAGATGTCGCCTTTGTCGGTGGTATCGCAGCCAAGATACAAACAATTTATGTCGATGGCAAGAAGGTGCGTTTTGGTGTAATTCAAAATATCCTTCAGGTAACCATGAGCTCAGGTTTCCGCGGCCTGCATGACCGCTGCGACCAAGACGATCTTTCGGTCCCTGTCCGCGAAAGTCACCATATTCATTCAAGTGTGCCGCGAGCTGTGGGAGTTTGCCGGCGACGGCGAGCGATACAACGAAAAGATCGTACATTCCTTCCTCCCCGCGCTCTTTGCCAAGTGGCGAGAGGCGAACACGAATCACACCGTCACCATCGTTCTGATATCCCGCGTGTACTACGACGCGTCGGAGATCGACTACGCTGCAGGGCCGCTCCGCCGCGACGAGCGCGGCGCGTGGTACAAGGATTTTTACAAGGTCATTACGGACCTCGAGGTCATATACGAGTGGAAGCCCACCCTCGTCAGCCTCAAGGACTCATTCTGGGACTTCCAGCGCGACATCCTGCTGACGCACCACTACCACCGCGCGTCCCAAGAAGGCGGTGCCGGCGGTGCGGAGCAGGTGCGCCTCGTCGGCCGGCTGTCGTTTGCGCACGACGGGCCCATCCTCGAGGCGCTGAACCTCGGTCTCAACCCAACGGAGACGCACTACATCGACCGCTCGCTGTCCCTCACCGGCGCCACGACCATCGTCATCACCCCCGGCACGGGCTTCTTCCGCGTCTCGAAACAGCTGCTGCGGCTCACCACGACGCGCATGCTTGATCAGGGATTCGGGCTCGACCTTGTTTGCCTGGCGAAACATCCGCTGCATCAGAGTCCGATCTTTAGCTTCCGTGGGCCCGAGCCCGTGCCTGAGCGGACCAAGGATGGCGCGGCGGCTCCGCGCGCTATGGATCCGTTGTGGGGCGGGGACGATGAGACGGGATCGACGAGCCTGCGCACGTTCTGGTGGGAGCCGTTCTGGGTTTCGGTGTCGTTCTGGGACAAGCAGATGGATCTTCCTTTTCGTGAGGATCGGTAGGTGAACTTCACCAAGCTGGTTTCAGAATGAGACTGACGCAATGCACTAGCTTCATCGCGCGCGCGAAGATGCATGAAATTCAGATGCTGGGCTTGCTCGAGCACGATGTCGTCTCGAGTATCGAGGTGCCGTTCTTGACGGCGCCTTCTGCTGTTTCTGCAAGCCCTGTTTGGGACAACGAGAGTGCCGCGCCGTCGAAAGCCGACGCAGACCAGTTCGATCTGGACATCTTCGCGCTCAAGCCCGAGTCAAAGTCGACCTCCACACGCGATTCTTGGTTCTCGCCAGCAACTGCCTCTGCCCAGCGGACCGCTGAGAAGCGCGCGTCTCAGCGGAGTTCCCGAATGGCGGGCCGAATTGTGGAGGAGAGCCCTCGCCTGATCCATTTGGATCTGCCTGCTGAGAAGGGTTTCGAGTCTGGTCACTCTGCTGCCCCGTCCTCGGGCGGTCTGAGCAAGTCCCCCTCCCAATCTTCCATGCACTCCGTGCGGTCTAGCCGATCGTCGGTGTCAGCGACCAAGCGGGAGCGTGGGGAGCACAACTCTTCGTCGCGCACCTCCGTAGCCTCTAAACTAGCGCCTTCGTGGCTCTTCAACCCGTTCCGCAGCACCCCGAGCGAGCCACAGACCACCTCCGTCTCTGCGTCTGCCTCCTCCAGCCCTGGATCGGCGTCGCCCACGTCTGCCGCTGCGTCTTTTACACACCGTATGCCCGCGGCGTCCAAAACAACCGTCGCGCAGAGCTCGTCTTCCCGTGCGCCTGTGCCGATCAAGATGAACACGACGAGCTCACCGCCGAATCGGTCCAGCACAAATCGGGCTTTCGAGGACAGCGACGGTCTCGCGCCGCATCGCTCCTCCTTTGCGCGGCGGTCGCCAATCAGCACGTCGCCGCGCGAAGAGGCTACGTTCGGCAAGCGGCGCAGCGTAACACTCTCCACGCCTACCGTCTCATCCTCCTTCCCCGGCCCCGGTGCCCCGCCAAACCCCTCCCGCCTCGACTCGACGATATCGTACACCCAGTCCTCCCTCGCGCAGCGCTGGGAGCACATCTTCCCTGTCCCGCTGTTCAAGCACGACATGAAGTGGCCCTCGATCGTCACGCCAGCCTGCCTCCCCCTGACCGTCTCGCACTTCCCCACCAAGGCGGAGCTGGAGGCGTCCTACGACGTGTTCTCGTACGACTTTGTGCTCGACCCGCAGGAGATGCATTCGTTCATGGTGCGCGTCAAGCCTGTGCAGGGCCAGGGCCGGGGGAGCGAGGAGGCCATGATGCGCCGCGAGTGGGCGCTGGCGGTGATGCGCGGGATGGCTGCCGTGCGTCTGGCGCAGGGCTTCCAGTTCGTGCTCAAGGACCCGCGGAAGGTCGTCAAGCCGCCCGCGGAGGACCGCCGTGCGTCGGCGCGCCGCAGCAAGGCATCGTTCGTGCCCGAGGACGATCTTGACCTGTCGCCGAAGCCGAATGGGGCGGCGGAGGTGCTGCGCTCGACAGCGGACCCTGTTTATCTGAGTATGAGTAATGAGATTCACCGGATTTCGTATGCGGATGAGGCGATTCAGGTGCGAAGGTATGTGCGCCGGATGCCGCAGACGCGGCCGTTTGCGTACGAGTGTCTCATATGGCCGAAACTTGGCGGTGGGTATACTGAGCAGTCGACTACTTTTACGTCGCATGGGCTGGAAAATTACGGGTGGAACAGGTTCGTGTTTCGTTGGTCAGAATCTACGAGGAGCTGATGTCTGTTTCTAGCCTTGACATGCTCGTTGCGGGCTATGAGCATCAATTCAACGAATCACTTCGGTATTGGCGGACGCGCTTCGTAGTCATCCCAACCGCCGAGCCTCCATCGTCGAATATCGGGCCGTCGGGGGAAAAGCTCAACGACGAGGAGACGAGGATCCTTGGGATCGAGAAGTTGGCGGAGCAGTTCACCAAGCTGCGGTGGCGCGCGCCCGACGAGAGCTGCGTACCCCCGCCCGTGCGGTTCCTGTGGACCACGCTAAACCCCGCGGTATCCGTCCTGGACGAAGCGCTCCTCGAGCAGCTGGACCAGATCCATGCCGCTGGGCCGCTGCGGAAGAAGATGAAGAGCGAGCGGGAGATTGGGGACATGTCGCTCGCGGCGATCGCGAAGGCCATGCGTGCGGAGGACGGCGTGCCGATCAAGCATAATCAGTGGCATCGCAGCCAATACCCCAATTCGTTCACGGGCTTTGACTTTGTGTCGTGGCTCGTTCGGGAGTTCCGAGACGTGTCTTCGAGAGCGCAGGGCGTCGAGTGGGGAATCAAGCTCGAGGAGCAGGGGCTGTTTGAGCATTGTCGGGGACATCACACATTCCTGGATGGGTGGGTGCCTTTTTCTGCTGTGCTGCCTGTCCCTTACTGATGATTTCGCACCCTAGTCATTACTTTTACCGTTTCAAAGGGGATCATGCTGTTCCGATGACGCCCAAGGGCTGGTTTGGCTCGCGTCGAATAATTGGAGGCATCGACCCTAGAAATTTCGGAACGGCCGCGCCGCCACCGACACCCGCTGCAGCACCGCGGAATTTCAGCCCACGAACGAATAAGAAACGCCTTATTCTGAGCCAGAGTATGGTCATCGATATCGACCCCGCCAAGGTCTGTTTCCCCCGTTACAAGTTGCTGGTCTTCTCGCTGACTTAGCGTATCTTTACAGCGAAGCGACCAGGCAGAGTCGGTCATCCTGCACCACGACGTGATTCACAACCCGGGCACGGTGTTCCATTTTGAGCTGCAGTGGATCGGGTCGACGGCGCGCTGCATCGAGGACCAGCTGCGGCAATGGAACCGCACGATTGAGCGGTACGGGCTCAAGCTCGTCGAGGCCTACGTGACGCAGATCAGCGACATCCGCGAGCGCAACGCCTTCCAGTCGTGCTTTCCCCTCCCACTCGTGCTCGCTCCACCGTCAGGCATCCCTGATCTTGCACGCCGCGTCCCCGCCGGCACGCACACGGCGCAGTACTTTGAGTACGCGCTCCTCCGCCGGTTCGACTTTATCGTCGACATCGAGGCGGCGGAGCTGTACCCGCCGCAGGTGGACGTGGTGTACTCGTACCGCCGCGCGCCGTTCAAGTATTCGCAGTTCGTGCACCGCTCGGGGGTGGCGTTCGTGCAGGTGCTCGGTGGGGAGCGGGGTTTCCTGTTCCTCACCAGCCGCCTCATGGGCCCCGGGCGTATGGGGACGACGCTGAAGAATAAGGACCATCGGCCGGCGGCGGAGGCGGATCGGATTCGGATTGAGCTGTGGAAGTTTTGTATGGACGAGGAGGGGCTGAGGCGGTTTTATGAGGAGGAGTTGGCGGCGCTGGCGCCTGTACCGGAGGCCCCAGAGCCTCCGCCGTTGACCATCTAGATTCGTCTGCTTATGTTACAATTGGGTTTCTCATTTATGAGTTCGCCGTACGGGCTCAACACGGTGGTGGCAGGGCACTCGCTGTAGGGCCGGGGCTGGTTCATTCCTCCCAAGCGACAATGCTCAGCCATTGTTGATCTACGCTTCCCTCTGTAAAAATCGCATGTCGCTGTGTATTTACTGCCTGCCGTGGCCGCCGCCCGTCACCATTTTTTGCGTGGTACACAAGTCACGGAGTCACGCATCACGTCCGCACTTCCTCCCACCGTGACCATCGTCCATGGCATCCAGCAGTCGTCTTTTGAGTAAGTCTCGGCGTTGAAAATCCTAGTGCGGACCTCCATCGCGGTAAATCCCGCAGTGCCTCCGCATTAAACCCGCGACGGGACGCGACGCGACTGGATCACGATACCGTAAAATGTTCCGTGCCTTTCCCCAAAATGTCGGTTTCGCGGTGAAATACCCCAGGGCGCGGGCCCATACGCGACGGTTTGTCACTGAGGTCAACAAACGGCCAGCAAGAACACGGATGCGCCCTGGTCAGTTCTCACAGCGCTGTGGCATTATTCCTCGCCCTTAACTGAAGCGTTACCTCCATAGCTCATCTGACTATGAACAGCGAGTCAACACTGGACACACGGCTGGCTGGGGCTCTCCACTTGCGCGAGAAAAGAGCGATCCGGCGACGACTCCCAGAGCCCACTACCCTCTCCTCCAAATCAAGTCCCATCGATTTTAGCTCAAACGACTACCTCTCCCTCGCCACCTCCCCCGCCCTCCGTGCCGCCTTCCTCGCGAAATTGCACGCCGCCCCTGACATCCTCGGCTCAGGCGGCTCCCGCCTTCTCGTCAACAACCACGCCCATTCCGCCCTCGAAGCCCGCCTCGCGCACTTCTTCGCCGCCCCCGCCGCGCTCCTCTTCAACTCGGGCTTCGACGCCAATGTGGGCTTCTTCTCCTGCGTCCCGGGCCCGGGCGACGTCGTGTTGTGCGACGAATACATCCACGCTTCGGTGCACGACGGCCTCCGCGCCTCCCGCGTTGCGCCCAGCGCCCAGTTGCTGTTTGCGCACAATTTCGTCTCCGCGCTGCATGACCGCGTCGTGCAGCTATTACACGACCGCCCCGGGCTGCGGACCGGGGAGCAGAGCCTGTTCGTGGCCGTGGAGAGTCTGTATAGCATGGACGGCACCTTCGCGCCGCTCGCCGAGATCGTGCAGATCTTGGAAGAGTGTTTCCCCGCGCGCAACGCGTATCTCGTCGTAGACGAGGCGCACGCGACTGGCATATACGGGCCCCAAGGTCGGGGACGTGTCGCCGAGCTGGGGCTCGAGGACAAGGTGCTTGCGCGACTGCATACGTTTGGCAAGGCGCTCGCCGCGACTGGAGGTATGCATGCAATGCAGTACGATGCATTCACTAACGCAGAACCCGATAGCCGTCATCCTGACGACCCCCCTCATCCGCGACTACCTGGTAAACTACGCCCGGCCGCTCATCTACACCACCGCCCTCAGCCCCGCCAACATCCTCGCCGCCGACGCCTCCTTCGACATGCTGCTCGACGGCACAGCCGCGCAACTCTCCAGCGCCGTCCTCGACCTCTCGACCTACCTCGTCGCGTCCCTCCGCCCCCGGCTCCTACGTGACACGATCCCGCCCGCCCTGCTGTCCCTACCAGCGCACCTCCCGTCTGCGCTGGCGTCCCCGATCATCCCGATCATGAGCAGCCACCCGCGCGCGCTCTCCGCCCACCTGCTGAATCTGGGCATGAACGCGCGCCCGATCAGCTGGCCGACGGTGCCCGTGGGTAAGGACCGCGTGCGCGTGTGCCTTCATGCGGGCAATACGCGGGCGGACGTTGACCGGCTCGTTGAGGGCGTGCTTGAGTGGGGTGAGAAGAATGGGCATCTTGCCGACGAAAAAAACCGTTTGCCGTGCAGAGCAGATTGTAGTAGTAGTACGTCGTATGGTACACAAACAAACTGTAAGATAGTGAGTACACAATCCCATTTAGATGCGTCCTACAAAACCCAGAACTCGAAGCGAATCCTGCGAGGACTGCCCTCCATCGCCATCTTCGACCGCGACGAAGGGCAGCGTGCAGCAGCGTAACTGAAGGACGCGCCAAAGAGAGGCTCGACTGAAGTCAATCATATAACGCTTCAATCTCTACGCTGCTCGTCTGCAGATATTCTTCGTACGAGTCCTGATACGCGCCTACGCCGGTGGTCAATCAGCAAAACAGACGCGGACTTGAAGAAGGGGGGCGTACGGGGCGTCTTGGCCTCGGCGCGATACCGCGCGACGACTTCGCGGTTGTGCGCGATCGCGGCGAGTTGGACGTGTTTAATCGTTCCTGGGATGATAACCTCAATTCCTCTCGGTCAGCAGCGAAGTGAGGATATAGACGTACCAGACAAATGCACGACATTAGGAATATACCGCGTTCCCTCGATGTCAGTGAGCAGGGTGAGTGCGCCCCAGGCGATCTTGTGGTGGTCGCGCGCGACGCGGATGATACAGATGTTGGTCGTGGGCGAGTAGTATTTCACTTGATTCAATTCATTTTGCCGTCAAAGCCGCACGAAGAACCAGGAGAGGCGAACCACTGATAGAGAGGCCGACAGACCCCCAGCCCACATCGCCGAAGTTGCTCACGACGCTCTGTCTGAGAGCTGCCCAGATTTTTTGACTGTCTAAACTTGACGCCTGCGCCTGCGGGGCATTCGGCGCGGGAATTGTGGCCGGTATGAACTCGACGAGGAGCCAGCGGTTCTTTTGACGGATTTCAACGCGTTGAATTGGACGTAGAGCTCCCTGCAATTTACCTTGAACCGAACCATCGAGGAGCAGGCGAGGAAGGTCACAGGGTGTCACGTCACGAACGCGTTCCTCTCACCAAACAATAGGGGAGCTCAAAGTAAACACCTGCATCTTGCATTTTCTGCATTTTCTGCAGTTTCTGCAGATTTGAGTTGCGAGGAATGTTCCGGCCGATCTCGGCAGAGGGCGGTGTGACTGACAGTCACTGCGGCTAAAATTTCCTTCTCCTGCGACGACGCGTCGTGCTCCCTCTGCTGCACGGTACAGCACGGCCGTCAACCTTCATCACCTCAACTATCTCTTTACTTTACTTTACACCTCTATTAATGCCGAAGCCGAGCCCCCGTCGATCTCCGCGGAAGCATGACCAAAAAGCCAAGAAGGGCGCCAAAGGAACGAAAGCTGGCAAGGAACCGACACTTCCGAGCATTAAATGGGTGGCGGATGACGGCGCCCTTACCTGGGCTCTAATTGAGCAGATGGAGGTCAAGCAGAACCGCCTGGTTCTCTTCGGGAAGCAGGATAAATCAGAGGTGCGTGTCGCGGCGACTCTTGCTGTTTCCTAACTAATTTATGAGCCCAGAACACCTCGGGTGACAGTAAAACGGCGGTATTCAAGCGAATTGGCAGTGTGATACTACCAGACCTCTACGCGATCGCGCCGAACTCCCTCGGGAAGCGCGTTAAGGGAAAGGCCGAGGCGTAAGTTTCACTCAACCTTCAAAGTTTTATTTAATCCTCCGGTGATGTGTAGGCTCGTGGACCTGTACAAGGAGCACGCCAAGCGCCTCCAGGTAACCGGTGGGGGACTGCGTAAAAACGAGGAATCCATCGGCGAGACTGAAGCCGACGCTACCGCTGTACACCAGTACCTGGCATGTTACATTTCGCCGCAGGGCCCCGACCATGACACCACTGGCGAAGCTCGGAACCTATGGGGTATTGGCGTACCCCGCACTACTTTAACACCATTCTTACGTCTTTTTTACAGACCAGATCGTCGAGGACTTCGAATACTTCCCCGCTTTACACAAGTTCCTCGCCGCACGCTCCAACATCGTCCCCCCCGTCATCGCGACCGGTGTTGGTCCGAAGGGCCGCCAGGTCATTCATCTCCAGGCACCGACCGCGCACGACACCAACGACGACAACATCGATCCTGCGCTTCGCGATTACAAGACTCCCGTCCGTCCGACGCGCCTTCGTCCGCGCGCTAGCCCCGCGGTCCCCGCTCATGACAGCAGTCCCATATACCTCGATTCATCTCCTGTTGCACCACCAAAGGGCTCTCGGGGCAAGACTGCTGCCCAGGCGTCGACGTTCCCGAGCACTGGTAAATCAAAATACGGCAAGAGACCGTCCTTCGAAGACAGCCTTATTTCGATCCAAAGGTACGTCGCTTCAAGTCCTTCTGTGCAGCGGAAGTTATTAATTGACCTTCTCTTGCCCGCAGTAAGATGATGGAGTCTGCGAATAGACGCGAACAGCATCAGTTGGCGAACGATCGGGCGCGTCTTCGCATCGAGGAAATTAACCAGTGTCTGAGCCTCCACAACCTCGGTGTTCTCGACAAGGATCAACTTCGGGCTCGCATCGCCATCGTCGAGGAGCGCTACGCGGACCCAATTGAACCGAAACGTAAGCGTTCAGAGTCTCCTGACGTTCCCGAGGCTGGACCCAGCAAGCGTCCCACTCACTCTCGCTCCTTCTCCTCTTCTTCCACCTAATTAATTCACACTCGTTCGGTTCCCTACTTCGTTTTAATACCCGTATCCATAGCCTAAATACAAATTTGATCGTGGTTCCTTTGGGCTCTGTAGGCAATCAGTTCATCTCGCAGCCTCTCCCGTTTGTTCCGTCCAGCATCGTCACCCTCCTCTGCATCGTCCTGTCCACCTCGGTCCTCCTGCTCCTCCGCCCTTGTGTGCCCCGCCGCAAACACACCAGCTGAGTCCTCGCCTTCAAATTCCACAACCAGATTGTGCAGAATAATCGCCACCGTTATCCACCTCAATGCCTCCCAATGGTCTTCGTTAGAATTGATGTTGACACGGAGACCACGCAGGCATTGAAAGCGGCCCTTCAAGGCACCCATGCAATGCTCGGAGCGCACGCGCATGTGCGAAACCGTGGTGTTGAAGATGGCGTTGTCGGGGATGAGTGAGTGCGGTCGTTTATAAACCGGGATAACCCGCGAGCTGAGGGTATATGCCGAGTCACCCCACGCAAATTCCTCCCCTTCAAACAGCCAGTTGGGATGCTTGAAGGCCGCTGTACCCTCGAAGGCAGCAGAGTCGTGGGCCGACCCGGTGTGCCCGATCGAATAATCAACAATGCGCAAGGAAGAGGGAACATTTCCAATCTAAATGAATGCGAACGTTAAATCAAACCACATGTTGAAAAGTACGACACACCTGCGCGTTCAGACCATAATTCGCCTTTCGTGTGTAGTAGCCCTGCCCGTTCATCCCAGGCTTTGAATACAGGACTATGATTGTCCCGTCATACATGAGCCAGCCGTCTCTCCACAGTCCTCGGAATCCAAGGTGATCGTCGATCCAGCACTTCTCGCACTCCTTTTCCTCCGCATTGAGGGGGCGAACAAAGACATCGTGCAGCGCCTCGATGGCGGTGAAGACCCTGTCGGTGAAGTTCTCCACTGAACCCTCGCTACAACCTGCGATGCGTGCAACATCCTCCAACGACGCGCCATTGCCATATCGTCCGAGCCTGTACAAAGTAACCGCAAGTTGTTGATCGACAGGGGTCTGTGGCACGTTCGAATTGTTGGTGAAGACATTGTGATCGTTGATTAGACCCAGAACAGCCTCGAAGACATAAGGGGAGACCCGGAGCATGTTCAAAAACCGCCCGTGGTCCTCGATATTATCCGCATACACCCAAGCCAGGTGGAGGTTCCCGGACTTTGTAACGTCGCCACGCGGGTTGAGATATCGTGTTTCCCGGATTGCGGCGAGTATTTGGAGATCGGCAGTAAGTGTCTCCACCAACGCCGCAAAGTTCTGGTTCTCGGGGGGCGTAATGAGGTTGCGCATGACCATATGTGTCAGGTATGCTCGAGTAACAGTTGCATGAAGAGTTTTTCGCGGCATTTGGGTAAGGGTGGGGTAGCGGGGAGAGTTTGTGCCCATTATCCGGCCTTTAATCCTAGCTCAGCGCGTCACTATCGATGAAATCCATCTTCAATCCATCCATCATAGGGGCTATCCCAAATGGGCACGATGAGTGTCAGTCACACCACCGTCTGCCGAGATCGGCCGGAACATTCCTTGCAACTCAAATCTGCAGAAACTGCAGAAAATGCAGAAAATGCAAGATGCAGGTGTTTACTTTGAGCTCCCCTAATGCCGCCGTCTGCACGCAAGAGCAGCGTCGGCGCTGCCCGCCGCGCTACCCAGAAGTCGCACGTGCCGTACCGCGGGGATGACCCCACCGTTGGCCGGCGCACGGGGCTCTCGGTGACCAACGTCCCAAGAGGCTCAGACGGGTTCGAGCCGTTCGACAAGCTAATCGACGAGCACGCCCCGGCGAGGCTGCGCAAGAAGAAGAGGAGCATCGCGCAAGACGATGAGGAAGAAGACGACGAGGAAGAGAAGGACGAGTACGACGACGGGGACGGGGAAATGTCGATGGATGTGGACAGTGCGTGTTTGGGTTACCTCTCCTGGATATTTCATTAATATTGTGGGTGGACTGCAGGCCCGATACAAAACTACGCGAATACAAGGCTACCGAACACGCCCCGCGCCCAGCAGCGCCCCATTTCGCGGACGTCTGAGGTGGACTTTGACCGGGTGCCGTCGCCGCGGACGCATTCTTCGGCGCGGCGGAGCACCCCTGGGCCCTCGCGGTTGGCGCCGCAGCAGCAGCAACAGGACGACGACGACGATGATTTTGGCGGGGGTGGCAATGATACCTACGATGGCGGGGACAGGGGCGGAGATGACTACGGCGCGCACAACCCCGGCGACTCGCCGCGCCAGCTCAGCTTCACCGAGATGGACACGCGCGACGACGACGATGAAGAGGACGAGGAAGAGCAGGAGGAGCCGCCAGTCTCCTCGCCCAAGCGCGGCGGCAAGGGCAAGGCGCGCGCCACCGACCCGGATGTGGAAGACGAGATTGCGCGCGGGATGGACGACGTCGACATGGACATGGACATGGCGCCGCAGTCGGACGAGGGGGATCCCCCGCCGCCGCCCAAGTCGCCTCCCAAAAAGGCTCCCGCGAAAACCAAGCCCGCGCCCGCGCCCAAGTCCTCGTCTGCGTCCTCGCGGCGCAAAGAGAACCGCGACAGTACGTTTTATTTTGTACTTATTCTCATTTTAATAACTCACGACCATGTAGTACCCCCCGGCGTGCGGCACTCCACGCGCAAGCGCATCTACCCGCCGCTCGAGTGGTGGCGCAACGAGCGCGTCGAATTCGGTGGGCGCGACCCCGCGGGCGGGCGCATCCTCGTCCCGCGCATCAAGGCCGTCATCCGCATCCCCAAGGATCCCGTCGTGCCGCTAGGCAAGCACGCCCGCGGCGCGCGTAAGACGTCTGTGAAGCCCGCCAGTAAGGTTGGCGGGAACGTGAAGGTGGTGGAGAAGATCGTTGAACGGGTGGTGCAGGTGCCCGGGGGCGTGATTAACCCGGAGGAGGGGTGGGATGACGAGACGGAGGGGCAGGCGGTGGTGAAGGCGTATCCCGGGGATGAGGATGTTACCAGGCGTGCGTTCACTTCCTTCGCCTTATCCTTACTACTGCTAATTCACCCGCCGCAGGGATCGCGTTCACGGCCAAGATGTTCATCCCGTCCGCGGCCGCGAACAACGAGTGGTTTTTCCAGAAGATATTCGGGGATGGGGATTTTATCGCGGCGGGGCAGATTGTGATTCCGCCAAAGGGGCGCAAGCCGAGTAAGCCTAGCAAGGATAATACGTTTGTGAGTGGTTCTCCTTTTCGCGTTTCCTTCCCGTCCCTTTGTCTTCGTATATCACTAACCACTACCGCTTTCACAGATCTTCTTCGTCATCGAGGGTGCCGTGAACCTCAAGGTGTGCGAGACAAGCTTGATCGTCGCGTCTGGGGGCATGTTCATGATTCCGAGGGGTACGACTCCTTCCTTCCTTCTCTCCACCTCCCTTCCCTGACCTACGTACTCGCCCACTCGCCGCAGGTAACACCTACTTCATCGAGAACATCGGCGACCGCGACGCGAAGCTTTTCTTCACGCAGGCGCGCAAGATGCGCGAGGGGGAGGAGGACGAGGCGGTGGCGCGGTCGGATGGGCCGGTCGCGAGGGCGGCGTCTGTTGCTGGGGGTGGGGTGCAAGCGAACGGGAAGGGCAAGGAGAAGGAAACGCGGAGGGGGGTGAGTATGCATGTCTGATTGAGGACGATGCACGAGGACGGTGGAAAGTAATATGTACTGGTGTACGAGTACGAGGGAAGGAGGTCTGGTTTTCTCTCTTTTGGGTTTGAAGATGGAGATTCAAATTATTGCAGTGTGAGAAGATGACGGACGGATACAGTGTGGTTTGCATAGTGGTGATAGAATGACTGGCTAGGAAGTGTCCGTTGAAGTAAAGTGTCCTTGACGAGAAACGTGCTACGCCTCGCGCATGTACATCGTCAGCGCAACCTCGAGCGCGCCCCACATCGCCCCCTGCGCCTGCGCCTCCAGCTTGGGGCGCGGTTCCTGCTCCTGCTGCTTCTCCTTCTCCTGCCCATCCGCATCCCCATCCGCATCCCGCGCCCCATCCACCCCTGCCCGCTCGATTCCCTTCAAGTCGAGGTACTTGGTGCTCACGAACAGCTTGAGGAAGCCCGTGTCGGAGGTAAGGTGCTCGGGGACGACAAACTGGACGGCATAGCCGCCCGTGGGACCGAAGCCGATTGTGATTCGACTGGGCTCTGAGGCGGGGCTGAGTTTCGGGGGGAGGGGGGCGAACATGGAGTGCGATTCGGGGAGGTACCAGGCCTGTGTTAAAACGCAGGTGAGTTTGAAAGATGAAGGAGAAGGGCGCGACTTACATCGATGCTATACGTCGCCGGGTCGAAGTAGAAGAGGTACGGGAACAAATCGTGCGCAGACTCATTGACGATGGCGAAGCCGTACTTGCCATCCGCCTCGAGCGGGAACCGCGCCTCGTTGTCGACGATGAGGTTGCCCACCGCCGAGTTCGGGACGCGCGCTCCGTACTCGCCGTCGAGCTGGTACATCTCCAGCCGTACACCGTCGTTCCCCGCCACGCACAAATCCCCGACCCGCCCGCTCCCATTATGCTTGCCCAAGAAGTGATTGAAGTGCGCAACGGTGTCGACCGCGGCAGGGAGGCGGTCGAGTGACACGCCGAGCGCCACGTCGGGAGCGGCGTACCGCGGGATCCGGGCGTCCTGGCGCGTGAGCGTGAACTCCTCGTCCCCCGTGCGCCGAATGGCGAGGTCCGCTGCCTCGAGCGAGTCCACCACCAGAAAATCAGCCCCTAGACCGTCGGGGACGGCGACGTCTGATATCGCGAGTGGCGGGTCCTCGCTGGTGTGGACGTACACCTTCATCACCGCGGCGTCTGATTTCCACGCGGAGACGAGGACCCGCGCCCCATGCTGGATGCTGTCCGCCGCAGCTGCGGACGTCGGGATCAGGACTGCGGAGTCGCTGTTGACCGACTCGGCGACGAGGAGGCAGTCGGTGTCCGCCTCCAGGACGAATTGGGTCCCGACGACGACTCCTTGCGCACTCCCCGCCTTGACCTCGATGACCTCGTCGTCCTTGACCCGCAGCGTATACGCTCGCCGCTCGGGCACAGCGCCGCCGTCCCCCTCGAACAGAAACCGATGCTTGTTCTCGCCGTCGCATTGCGGATGCTGATCAGGCAGCGTCGGGAGGATGTCCACCAAATCCGCGTAACTTATGCGGTTCAGCCCGAGCGTGCGCAGCGTCTGGACGAGACTATCGGTGAAGAATCCGCACGGTTCGCCGGAGGCGGAGAGGCACTCGCGTGCACGCTGCTGGGACCGGCATGCAGTGAGCAAGACGTGCGAGTCCTGCCCAAGTCCCGTAGGAGGACCGACCGTGCCCGCGCCGAGAAGGGTCGAATCCAGTTTCTCGGGGATGGGCAAGAGCGTCTCGACGAAGCGGGGCACCGGGAGAATGCCTGAGCCAGAGGGCCGGCGTGTGGCAAGGACTGAATGGCAGCAGTCCAAGATGACGGTCTGATATCACAAAATTAGTGCGTAGTATTGAAAGCAGCGGCGGAACTACAATATTGTTCCCCTTCGCAGATGCAAGCGCGCCGAGGAGGAGGTTCAGGGTCCGGTCGGGTATCCCGTGAGTGAGCTCTCCCTTGGATGTCTTCTCCCGCTCGTCGTGCGGCACCAGCGTCTGGACGGTGCCATCCGTTGACGGCCACGAGTCTGGGGCTGGCGCGCGACTTCCGTGGCCAGCATAGTATATGATAATCGCATCGTCCTTTTCGATCGATGGATTATCTATGAGGTGCGTTTGGAATTTCTGGAGAATTGCCTTCCGAGTGGCCTCATTGTCGATCAGCAAAGCAATTTGTGAATCAGGTATGCGGTATCGCTCGGTCAAATAGGTCATTATTGTTTGTGCGTCGTTCACGCAGCCTTTGAGATTCGGGATGGTGTTTGATGAGTACTGTGTGAGGCTTAGGGTGAAAATTAAAGTCAAAAGATTAAAGATTACTTTGTCTATCCCAACGATGAAGGCAAAAACAGGACACCTGGCGACCTTTTAGCTACCACTTCACCCAGTCCAACGACATCTTACCTCGAAGTATTCCGCGGTTCATGCAGCTGGTATGTGAGGGTCATTGGATGCCGCTGTTTATTCGAGGAAGGGAAAGTTTTTGAGAGTTCTAGAGTGTATAAACGTTCCCATGGGTCGGATATGAAGATGCGCGCTGAATGCTTACCCTGGTTCCGAGGCTCGAGGTCGGTGGGCACAGTGACACTGCCTATAAGAACCGGCCGTCCAAAAGGTCGCGTCTTGTAAAGCCCGACGGATAGGTCGGGAGAATCGGCTAAACTACTAGCGCAATGTTTCGCTCAGTTACAATGAAAGCATCGGAGGGAATGCACACTGCTCACAAGGTAAATTTCTCGTTCCATTCGTGTGGCGCTACCCCCCGCATACTCCGAGTCTTGTGGACTTGAGCACCGCTCGCGCGGATTTCCAGATAGATCTTGCATAAAGAAGAGGAAATATCACGGGGGACGCCTTGTATCCGAAGGACTAGAGACACTCTTCAGCGAACAACCAGCGGAAGAAAGACGAGTCGACGTACCGTTTAATTCAATCTTTTCGAACCTGCCCGAGGGTGACACAATGAATATAGTCAACGAAGACGACGTAGGATCGAACACGCACTCTCCCTTGAGTTCCATTTAGAAAATGCCCGCTGACCTGTCCAGATAAGTGTGGGGGCGCTCTGGGGCAGAAGGCGGCGGGTAAGGGGGAAGGAGCTGGGAGTGGCGGCGTTTTGAGATACACGCCCGGGGTGGTAACCATACCCGTAAGAATGTCGGTTATACGATGAGTAGGCTTCGTAAGTTTGAAGCATCTACAGACTGCAGTTTCGGACGAGCTTAAGGGTCATCTTGAGGGATGGTATGTACGTGAAGACCACAGCCCTGTCGGCAGGGCGAGTTCCAGCGAGGACAGAGCAAGACCATCGAAGGGTGGTCTTTAGGCATTACTCTAGCTCCAAGTTCCGAGTCAAGACTCCGCTTGCTTTCTCTTCTTTTTCGCCAGGACGCGCTGTTTGTTGGATGGGGTAGCTGACTCGGTAATCAGCTCGGGCCATGTGAGTCCGTACGGCCTGCCAGAGCACAGCGCGTCGCATGGAGCCAGAATGGATTGCAGAATGGAAGGAGAGAGACAAGAGCCATCGGATCACTTTCGGCCGAGTCCAGTTTGAAACTCCGCATAGTTGGCTTGTGGTTGACCCAAGGTCTACCACGACCATGAAATGGCCAACACTTGGGAAGACATGGGTACTAACAGGACAGGTACTAATCCAGGTTGTTGCCCACATCAAGGCCGTCGTCCGCATCCCCGTGGCGCGCAAGACGTCTGCGAAGCCCGCCAGTAAGTAGTCTCTCCCGACAGACTGACACTCGTAACCTCGTTCTACAGCCAGTAAGGGTGGCGAGAACGGGAAGGTGCGGGTGGTGGAGAAGATCGTGGAGCGAGTGGTGCAGGTGCAGGTGCCCGTAAGCGTGCCGAACCCGGAGGAGGGGTGGGACGACGATACGGAGGAGCAGGCGGTGGTGAAGGCGTATCCCGGGGATGAGGATGTTACCAGGCGTGAGTTTCGTTTCCTTCGCCCATGTTTTACTCCAATCCATGTCACTCACCGCAGGGATCGCGTTCACGGCCAAGATGTTCGCCCCGTCCGCGGCCGCGAACAACGAGTGGTTTTTCCAGAAGACACTCGGGGACGGGGACTTTATTGCGGCGGGGCAGATTGTGATTCCGCCAAAAGGGCGCAAGCCGCGTAAGTCTAGCAAGGATAACACGTTTGTGAGTGGTTCTCTCCGCGTTTCCTTCTCGTCAAGTCGCGTTCCTTTGTCTTCTGTCTTCTAATATCCCAGCTTGGTTGTATCGCTAACGACTACGCGCCCCCACAGATCTTCTTTGTCATCGAGGGTGCCGTGAACCTCAAGGTGTGCGAGACGAGCTTAATTGTCGCGTCCGGGGGCATGTTCATGATTCCACGGGGTGCGTGTGCTGCTCCCTCTTCTTGCCCCATCCCTCGCACTCACTCACCCACTTACCCACGCAGGCAACAAGTACCTTATCGAGAACATCGGCGAGCGCGACGCAAAGCTCTTCTTTACGCAGGCGCGCAAGATGCGCGAGGGGGAGGAGGACGAGGGGGCTGTGGTGGGGTTGAATGGGTCCGAGGATGGGCCGGTGGTGATGGCGGCGGCTGTTGCTGCGGGCGAGGTGCAAGGAAAGGAAGAGGTGAGTTAGGAGCATGGGCTCTAATAGGAATGGCAATGTACGACAACCGATTTTTTTCTAAGATGGAGGTTCAATTTACGGGACTTGTGAAATTTCCGCAAGCAGGGGTCGTGTTTTGCATGGTAAGTCCGGGTTACTTAAGCCCGTACAGACGGCCAGAGCACGGCGCGTCGTACGATCGTACCGAGCCAAAATATCAGCAGGAAGGAGAACCATCAGAACATCGGAACTCGACCATTTGAAACTCCGCACAGTTGGCTTGTCAGCAACGACCATGAGATGGCCGACCCTTGGGGAGATATCCACAGTCTGGATACTAACGACACAGGCACTAGTCCATGATGTTTCTTCCCGAGCAAGGGCGCTTCTGTCCTTACCTAGGGCTCGGGAAACTCAAATAAAGTGGAATGTCTGCCCCGACGACGCCTCCTTCCTCTGTTCCTTTCTGGACGTGCCTTTAGATTATTCCAACGAGGCGGCAGAGGATTACGCTACTATTGCGATACGCCTCTATCCCGCGACCGTCCCGCCCTCTCAACGGCTTGGTACGATATTCACCAATCCCGGAGTGCGTCACGGTGATATTGTTCACGACTTGCGTTAGGACCTTCTCATGAATTTATAACACTCAACAGGGCCCCGGAAGCTCTGGTCACGCACTTCTACTCAAAACTGGCCCTGCGCTGAGCACGATTTTCCACGGCAAGTTCGATATCGTCAGCTGGGACCCGCGAGGAGTCAACATGTCAACCCCTCGGATATCGTGCGTCCCTCCGTGGTTTCAATATTCCTCATTTCCTCATTGACTCTATCATCACCTGAAGCTGCCACCCCACCGAATTACACCGCCAGCTATTCTCGCTCCAACACAACAATAATAACGGAGACTTGGATTTCGACACGTCGACGCCGAACATTACTCTTCTAACGGCCTCCGCCCGCGCGGAACTGCTCACTGAGCTTTGTCGTTTCAATGTGGGGGACAAGGTGCTGCGGAGCGTCACGACAGTTAACGTCGCTAGAGATTTGGAGCAGCTGCGAAAGGCTATTGGGGAAGGGGACCTTTTGTATTGGGGTTTCTCTTATGGGTAAGTCGAAGTTTTCTTGGTTACAGTTCCACAGGCATATTCAAGGAACATTTCAGCACCACTCTTGGAGCGACCTACGCTGCTATGTTCCCTGAACATGTTCGGAGAATGGTTCTAGACGGAGGTGAGTATCACTTCCATGATCAAATGAGGGAGTCTCATCCGTTTAGTTGTCTACACCCCGGAACAATATTCTTCGCTGCTGGAGCATGGGTTGAGCTCCGGAGACTCTACGAGCAAGGTACTTTCCCGAAAGAGGTACCGCGCCGTGTACTTGAGGACGTTTTCATTTAGGTTTTCGACGGCTTCATCTCGAGTTGCATCGCAGCTGGTCCAGCGCGCTGCTCCCTCATCAAGGACCGTCACATGGATGCTCCCAAACTCAAACAACATATCTTCAACCTCTTAAACCGCTTGCGCGTCTCCCCCCTGCCTGTAGTTCACCCACCCTCCCACAAAGTCCCATCCATCCTGCGGCCCCCCGACCTCCTTCTCCCCATCTTCGCAGCCCTGCTCCGTCCGGCGAGCTGGGCCGCCCTTGCCTCAGCCATCACCGATCTCGACTCACACGGCGATGGCAGGTCTGTCGCTGCGCTCGGCGGTGCCGGGGGGAGCGCATTGCCATTAGATCTGCGGAATCGAACCGACGCGGAGCGTGCGGAGGATGCTGGGTGGGGGCGTGGGCGTAGCATGGGCCTAGCGGCGAACGAGGCGGCCATTGCTGTTTCTTGTGGAGATGCGCCGCCTTTCCCCGTTGTCGGAGATGCTGGGTGGACGCAGGAGTGGTTGGATTGGAGGGAGCAGGTGCGTTTGTTTGTGGCCTTTTCTTATTATATTCAGCCTTCTGACGCGACGCGTGCCAGCTCGTTTCCAGCGACTTCATCAGTGGGACGATATGGTTCAATAAAATGATTCGCTGTAGACATTGGGGTCGTGTTCAACCTCCGCCCGAGAGGTACGTGGGCCAGTGGAGGATGGGGCATGATTTACGGCCACCGAAGTTCGTGACAAAACTCGCAGTTGTTAACAGGGACTAATTGTTCATTCAGGCATCCAATCCTTTTCGTGTCCAACACATATGCAAGTCGTCTGTTCTCTGCCTCTTTAACTAAGCCCGCCCTGATCTCGCGCAGGACCCGGTGTCTCCCATCTCCTCGGGAAGACGTATGGTTGAGGTCTTTGGCAGCAACAATTCCCGTCTGGTCGAAAACCATGCTTACGGGTGAGGATCTCCCGTTTATGCTGTGGAGCAGACTAACATGTTTCATAGCCATTGTTCAACCAGTCAGCCTTCGCTCTGTATCGCGCGTGCAATCCGCGAATATATGATTGAGGGAACCGTGCGTACATTTCTCTGCAGTTGTTGAATTGTGAATTTATATCCAAAAAGCTGCCGGAGGAAGGGACCGTTTGCGAACCTGAGGATGGAACAATATTCCCTGACATGAATCCGGACCATACATTCGAGGGAGAGAGTAGGTTGGTCGTCCAGGCATTGCGCGATCTCTCCCGCGCGATGTTTTCGTGATAGATTACTGCTTTTCAATTGCCCCAGGCCTGTACATAGCTCACCGGTGTCCACTTTCAACTTCGAAATCATAATATTAGCCAAGCCGCTATCGCCGCTGCGACCCGGTTGTTATTTGATCACCGTCGCCTCTTGCTCTCTCCCGTCATGGCACAACTCCCTCAAGAGCTCGTCGACGCTATCGTCTGCGAACTGGACACTCCATCTCTCGCGACATGCTCACACACGGCAAAAACCTTTGCTGAACCCTGCCAGCGCCGAATATTCTACACCATGGTCTTGCGTAGCGAAGAGTCGGAATTCACCGACAGGACCTACCGACGCGCCAGCGAGCTCTTCTCCTCCGCTCCGCATCTCGCGGCGTATGTTCGTGATTTCAACGCCGTATGGCCGATTGACCCGGGGGACACGCGTCCTTTCGAGGCCGTCTTGCGTTCGTTGTCGAACGTCCGGCGATTCACAATCTCAACCGCCGGGCCATATGTGGGCTGGGACTGGGACGAGGCAGTTCCGACCGCTGCCATATTCGACATGCTATCCCTCCCCTCCCTGGATCGATTCCATATGCTTCGTATTCTCAACGTTCCCCCTTCCTTGATTTACCACGCCGCCTCCTCTGTCCGCGTCCTGTCCCTGGACCCATGTCCCGACCGAGAAAATGGGGCGCCATCTCCCTTGTTCTCGACGACTCCGCCGCAACTCGAACACCTTAACCTCCTCTCATCGCGGAGCACGCGCCACCTCAGCGAGTTTGTTCTCATGCTCAGTGGAGATGGGTATCTGCAGAAGATTCAGCGGTTGGCGCTCACGGCCGGTGGCGTAGCTTATGAGAGCTCGCGCGACCTTCTGGAATCTGTATCAGCCACTCTCCGGCATCTAGAGATTACATATGGTGAGAAATTCAATCCCTCCCATTGAAAAAGCTGGCTTACCGGGTTTTAGGCCGCCATGACCATGTACCTATCCCCCAGATGAAGCACCTCCAATTCCTAGAACTCAGCTTCTACATCGGCACTTCCCGTGTCCTCCCACCGGATCTCGACCTTATCGTCGCCAAGCTCCCCGAGCTCACCCCGATCCTGGAAAGTTTCACCTTCACCCTCCGGATGATCCCGCAAATGCAGGAGACTCTGTGGGTCTTCGACGGTCCTTGGCCCGTGTTCGACGTTGGATTTACGGAGCGCGGCGCCTTGCCTCGCCTTCGCCGGGTGACGTGCTGCCTGCATCGCATAATGGACTATTTTCACAGTGGGAGGAACGTTTCCTACGACGGGTTCGTCGCGACGATGCGGACCAAGTTGTGTGGACTTGATGGGAGCGGGATGCTGAATTTTGCCCAGAGGACCTCGGATTATCGGTTTGAGGATGGTTTGCCTTAGCGCACGTATCGGAGTATCCGAGTTCCAAAAATTGCTGTTCTTGTTGGATCACAGATGTCAGACTCTTTCCGATCTGGTGGTGCCTTCTTCTTTCTCAAGCTCCCTCGACGACGATCGGAATGATTATCACTTCGTGCGACCACACTGGCATTACGGTGTGCGATCTCGAGCGCTCGTTGGCCTTCTGGAGTCTGTTTTCAGCTCGATATTATGGGCAGGATGCTCACTGGTCAATTTTTTGACTACCAGCGAAGGTCATGGGCTGCAGCCTCGCATATCGCACACAGGCGCAGGGAGAAGACGCGGAGGGTATCACCGGCGTCCCCGGCGCCGATATCCTCATAGCCATGCTGGACGCCCCGGGCGGCCATCGTATCGAGTTCGTCGTGATTCAAGACTCAGACCGCTTCATTTGAAACGGGCAACTCGGAGTAGATTGCTGCAATACCTCGGCCCCGCCAACCGCGCGCACCTCACGCCCCGTCCTTGCGACGTCGGGAGCGTGCACCTCGCTTTCACAGTGGACAACCTCGAGGATATGCTAGTGGGACTCCTGGGTGCCGGGTGTGTCGTGTATGGGAAGCCGCGCGGTTCACCGGGACGGGAGCTGGTGTATGTGCACGATTTCGATGGCGTGTGAGTCTTCTTTGAGTTGTCGTGGATTACAGAAGGAATGCTGAGCGACTTGTGTCTGTTCAGGACCATCGAGCTGATGCAGCAGCTCAAGCGCATGGAGTGAATACATGTTCGGGTTCAAAATTCAGTGTAGGTGGACGAATGTATTTGAAATGGAAAGTCAGGAAGTGGTGGTACTTGGGGGACACTCTGATATTCTGCCAAGCTCCAACCTCGCGCTGGCAGTGAGCCGAGCATTATCTGAGCGGTCCTTGAAGTGGGAGCTCAGCCTGTAGAACTGAGGCTATTCGATCCCAAGATCTAGAGAGGTTCAACTCATCGGAATCAACCAATGATGGAAAATACCCACGGTTGAAATTCCGACTGCGAGGCCATCAACCAGCGGTCTAGAGACGATCTCAAGTCGGCATCCATACAGATATGGTTCTCGTGTGCGTTTTTGTGTCCAGATTTCGTGGAGTTAATCCAGCTCAGTGCTACACACGAATCTCTCGCCAAATCATCAATTTGAGGTGACGCGCACAGACCCGGCACAATCGCCCCAAGACGTGACTTGGACATCGCAATTTCAACCTCACGTCAACTTATATCTATTCCTGAATCCTCCCCGTGTCTTGTGCACTTTGACTCGGGGGTAAGCTATCCAAGTCGCGCAGATCCGTCTTACGCATAGAACATCGTCTTTCATATACATCTCCGTACGTACGTACGTATGATGCCGGTGAACACCGCCGTATGTACCATCCACATTCATTACTGTCATTATGAGCACCTGAAACCAAGTTGAACTTCGGGGCGGCACCATCCCCCCTAGCCCGCACACAAGTGACTCGGGATGCACAGGAATCACTTGGACTCGGGCTCGGACTCGGACTCGGGCTCGAACTCCGACTCGATTTCATCGTGTGACTCGGAGTCCGAGCCCCCGACGTCCGCCGGAGCCTGGGATGGTGTTGCCGCCCGAGGCCAGCTCACGGTGAGGAGTCCCTCCATCATAGTGGCGCTGATGGCGGACTGCTGTCAGTGGCGCGTTAGTGCATCGTAAGCGTTCGTTCAGACAGGAAATGGGGAGGGGCTGCTTACTTCGATACCGGTGGGAAGCTGAAGGCTGCGGCGGAAGACTCCATATCGTAGTTCCCTGCATCGCCAATGGCGGATGTCGACGTCCGACTCGGAGACGGTTGGAGGCGGAGCATCGGTGGCGTGCAGGGATGGATGCAAACGACGCAAGTCTGAGCGATATAAACGCTGTCGCTGACCCACAATCTCGAGTACTCCTTCCTTGACTGTGATGGAGAGGTCGGATAGCTTCACCCCTGGGAGTTCAAATGTGGCCACAATATCGGGGAACTGGGGGTTATCGTAGAGGTCCATCCTAAGGGTGGGTATATAGTTAGTATGATTACGCTACCGTAAAGAAGAATTTTGGGATTTGCCTGGGACAGAGACCTTTCGTGGCGCGTGCATATGGGTGTCCACTCGCACGGACAACGCGAAGTGTGCCCACTTGAATACCAGCGAGGATATGTGCGGCAGTATTGCGATTCATAGTGGCGTGGGTCCTAAAATTAAGAGAGGACATCGCAGAGACCGAAGACGAAGGACGAAGTTGAGAGTGTGGCCACCTTCGGAATCGGAGGCACCCGCTTTTATAGCAATTAGATGGTACGAGTCACGTTCCGGCGGCAAATGAAGACAGGTTGGCCACCGTGAGGACGTGTGTGTACGACTTGATATGATTCAGAGTCAGTGGGCGAGTGTTCGACGAATTTAGCCGGTGTAGGCGCAGTGAGCGCTAGCCCTGCAAATGAGCGTGTATTTTGCCAAGAAGTTGAATCATAAGGATGGACAGCGTCCAGGGTGGGATCCTTGGGCATAAACGGAGCCGGAAAGCCATGAAACCATTTTCACAATAAGAGGCCGACTCGAAACGAGCGCCTATCAATTCACCTCCTTGTCATCTACCTTTACCTTGCTTCGGTATTTCTCTGGGAAGGCTGTTATATTGCAAAACTCAGTACTAGTAACCTTGGTTCTTGATGTCCGCCTGTAAGTACTCACGTTCAAACCGCCCGTTTGCAACGTCGGCGCAAACCTTGGCCTGAACTTCTTCACCCCAGCTGCTCCAGAAGTTGAACCCACCAAGAGAATTCACATTCTTCGTCATGGTCAGGCAATCCACAAGTACGGCGCTCGTTGCCAGAATCCCCGTCATTAATTTTATCCCTTTCCAGCGTTCAACGCGGGTACCCTCTGCGAGATCCGCCACTCACAGACCAAGGCCTCGACGAAGCGCGAGCCGTATCGCTCCCCTTCCGACCGGATCTCATCATCTGCTCGCCCATGACTCGCACCATCCAAACCGCGCTGGCGATCTTTCCCGATCTCCCGTCACTACTACTAAACCAGTCTGGTTCAAGTAACAGTAACATCGCTCTAGAGATCTGGCCCGACCTGCGCGAGGCCCACGACGCCATCTGCAACAAGGGTGTCTCGCGCGCTAAGATGGCAGCGGCGTTTCCGCAGCTCGATTTTTCGCGCTGCAGTGAAGAGTGGGATTACGAGGCGCATTCGGTGGGCGGCGCTACCGCTCGTGCCGAGCGTGTGCGGGCTTCACTGGCTGAGCGCACGGAGCAGAATATCCTCCTGGTCGGTCATCGAGGATTCATCGATTTCCTTGTCCCTGGTCCTCAATTTTCCAACTGTGGTGCGTGGGTAACATGGTGTTCAGCGCCCTTCGTGTGTATGCTCACCTGAGATTTAGAGCTGCGGTCGTATACGTTTGGGCCCGACAACACTTTCGTAAAAGCAACCAATTAATTCGAATCGAAAATAGAAGCCACCACATTAATTCAGTGTACCTAGACGTCGGGAAATCAGGAGGTAGGCTGCAGGATACAGCATGTCTGCGATGCATGGCGCCAACAAAGCCCATGTCGAGAAGGCACCGTCGATGAACGCGTACTTGGCTGGCCAGAAATGAACGCGATAGACATATCGACCGTTCGCTGCCAGACTTCCCAGGAATCTGCACCACCTATGTGTCCCAGCAATGTAAGAGAGATTTGAGTCACGACCAGCGAGTTGAAGCGAACCAAATGAGAAGCGAATGCCCCGATGGGTTGCCTCTGGAAATAAGCATCCAGAGAGAGCCCCAGGATAAAACCTGCGGGGCAGGAAGCAAGCAGATGGATGTGAGAATCCAATTATCGAAGAGTAAAAACGAAAGAAAGCACACATTTTGACAGAAGTATGCGGACCAGAAACACGAATTGGAGTCGTAGAATTGGTGGGCAAACGTCCACTGCGCCGAGAGTGCCGCAAGCAGGGCGAGGGATACAAGGAGTGGGAAGTGGTCAGCGACGAGTGGGCTGCTGTCTCTCCACTGGCTGGGCCCGTATTTTATTGTTTCGAGTAGAAGCAATCTGCTCGTGTTCAAAAGTCAGTAGGGCGTACTATGCCAAAGTTATATCGGCGCACCCATCGACAAAGACCCATGGGAAGTGGAAGAGCCGCCCGACGCCATGAACCGGGCGGACGAAGGTGTACACGAACTCCCAGGATATATTCGCAACGAGCGCGAAGAGCGGCATGCCGTAGGATTCGTCCGCGCGCGCCTGCCGGACGTAGAGCACGTACGCTGCCGTCCAGAGGACGCCGCAGAGCGCGTTGAGTGTCCCTGCGAGGAGGTTGGAGTATCCGCGCGGGGCGCTCGAGGACATTTATCGTGGGTAGATAATTCGAGGCACAATTTATTGGGACCGGGACGCTCGGGAGCCTGAGTCCAAGCGAGATGATAAGAGAACCCACGAGTGCCACGGGAATATATTGTATCGCAAGAGTGCGAACAGGTGCGAACGCTACCATCTTTCGCCTCGCGTCTGGTCGAGGCGGCCCGGCCCCGACGCCCGTCGTTAAACAATGGCTTCAAATAAGGGCATCGGTAGGTAGGTAGGTGACCTAGGTAGTAGGTGGAATTCAAATTGAAGCCAGCACAGTGCGGCAAAAATGGTCGGCTACATAGTGCGCACCTCGTTTTAAAAAGGAACGAGGTCCGCGTAGTAATGAATGTGAGAAAATGGTATCCTAATAGTAAGAGAGTCCCGTTAGCGTAGCTCGGTTGGCAGTTCTCGCGGACGTTAAAGGCTTAAAGCGCAAATTGTCTCACGGGGCGCGACATAGGCTGGGATTGAAAAGTTTCCAACAGGGTGGAAATCGACAATTCCAAATCAAGGTTGCCCGCTACGCAACAGTACTTACTCCCCTCGGTCGGTGGTTCCGTTTCTTGCTAATACCAATTGCATTGCGTGCCTTGCCTTGCCTTGATGCTGAAAGGGGAGTCGGAGCGTGCCGCGGGCGCGCTGCAAATATGGGCCGTTCAGGGCGTTCCTTACACCCTTTCTTCGCTTGATACCCCAGACTCAAATCGGGCGCCTCCAAGGCAATAAGTAGGTCCGAAGAATACCAATCGCGAATTAATTGACGCTCAGGTCCGGCGCCTCGGGACTGTAAAGCTGTATGGTGGAAATTCCCCCGCCCGTCAAACGGCACAAGCGCTCACGGACCATACTTAGTATTGAAGGCAGTCAGAGCGAACGTATATTATGATATCAGTTCAAGCGGTCAAAATATCACAATAGGACTCCTCTGTGGGGCCGGCCAATAGACTCGAATAAAACAGCCTGCCCGCAGAAGGTGCGAGAAAAGAACGTCGCCAGTGAGGCCCGATCCAGCACCACATGTGTAACCAAACACGGACTACAAAGCACTTTTTCAGCGCCGGTAATAACCCTAGGCTTCGTCCAGGACGTGTCGCAGCCCGCTACGCCATGCGTCCCTTCCCGCCATGAGTACCCGATCACATTCCACATCCTCCCTCCCATGTATCCCATCGACACACTTGACTGTTGACTGTACGGTGTTTGGGAGCTCCGCGCAGTGTCACGGCCTTCGCGAGATCCCTTGCAGCAGTGCCAGTTGGTGGGGATGGAGTTGAAACTGCTTGTGTCTTTGGATCCCGCGGACACCCATTCGTCCGCAATGTCTTCGACACGGACGAAAAAGGAAATGTATCTACCGGAAGGGGCTCGCCGGCAGGAGACGGCAATCTTTTTCCCGGCTCCGATTCGACCCGAGGCCATTTGCTACCGACCACATTTTCTGACCAGAGCCGTCATGAGTGTCCTCCGTCCGTTCAGAGCGTCGGACATGTTCAAGTTCAACAACATGTCACCCACCTTGCTCCCCTCATCCGTGTATCGCTGACTTGGCCCTCCCTCGGACAGCAATCTCGACGTCTGGACGGAGACTGTGCGTCGACTTTGTTGGCCGTGAGCAAGCCGTGAGGGCATACTGACCAGCCCGTTCCAGTACGGCCTCTCATTCTACCTCAACTACCTTTCAAGCTGGCCCGACCTCTGCTACGTCCAGGCCGCTCCAAGCGGCCGGCTCATGGGATACAGTGTGTCTCGCCAGAATCCTCTCATTTCATCCTAACCCTATTTATTTAGTTCTCGGGAACGCGGAGGGCACGAACAACGACTGGCACGGGCACGTCACCGCGCTCACAGTCGCCCCGGAGTACCGCCGCCTCGGGCTGGCGCGCAGACTCACCGCGCTGCTGGAGTTCATCGCCGAGACGGTGTACCGCGCGTACTTTGTCGACCTCTTCGTGCGGTGTGCGAACGGCCTGGCGGTCGAGATGTACGAGGGGATGGGGTACAGCGTGTGGCGCCGCATTCGGGAGTACTACGGCAGCTTGGGCGTGGGGAATCGGGGCAGGGACGAGGAGGATGCGTTTGGTGCGTGCCATTAATTCCTTCTGTAACTCCGCTTTCGGGGCTGATGATGGTGTCAATCGACTAGATATGCGGAAGCCACTCAGTCGAGATCCTGGTCGACGCTCTGTTAGAGCTAACGGACGAGATATGATTGTGGATCAGAGCAACGTCTGAGCGTTGTTTCCAAAATTCTGCTCTACGGTATCCTTTGCAATAATACACCCTACCCACACCCTACTCATACAAATTACTGAAATCTCTGCGCGAAACGACTCGCAAGAAGTGCTCTCTCGTGGTCAAAAGAACGTCTTTTACTTCCAGGGTCTTTCAGCCCGGGCAGGTTCCGACCTTTCTTCTTTATGCTGCTAGGTGGGAGACATGGCATGCAGCAAGCTTCGCCTCGGTAACTGGTTAAAGGCTTTACAGTTGTCTGCGCTCCCTTGCCAAATAACCCAGCGGTCGTTCACGCCTTTCCGCGACTTCGAGACCTTTGGACGTTCAAGAACAGTTACCCCGGGTCGTTCAAAGGTGCTTTGTGTCCTCCAAACATCCTTCAATTCCCCCAGAAGCGCTCGCTGGCGTAATGAACTACACTGACGACCGCAGCTTGATCTGCTCTCGTCCCGCTCAGGGAAATTCCGAAGCACTCAAGTACGCGCCGGCGCGATTTTCTCCCAACAAGGAGAAAGTCGGCGAAGAGTAATTCTCATTCACACTCCCGACTCGTTTTGACGTTGGCGCAGCAGACAGACAGCGACGCTCAGCTCGGGCTCTCGAGTGCAGCAAACGCCTCCGAAGATGATTTGGTCTACGCAGCGGATCTTAGTGGAAGTCGTCACAAGTTTGGTTCGACCAGCACAGGCAGGGCTCATCTCACTATTGCACAGAATTTATTGTTCAAACGTACGTGCAGACTCTTCTACTCCGCGCAGGTTCCGACCTTTCTTCCTCTTAGGAGACATGGCACAGCAAGCTTCGCCTCGGTCACTCGTTAGAAGGTTTACAGTTGGCCGCGCTCCCTTGCTGGCTGGACAACGCAGCGCAGTACCCTCCTCGAGTCGGCCTACGCGCCACTATGAAAAGTAGGCCAATTCGTTTTGACGCCGTCAAGGGTTGGATCGGTACAGGCAGGGTTCATCGTTGCTTGTTCAAATGTACCCTCCAGTTTTCTCACCGGAAAAACGGCCCTATCAGAGTTACTCTGCGGCCGTTGAAGCAGTTCAAAGAAATGGAGCGAGCGGTTCATGATCAGGGGAAATCAACTGAAAGGTCTGCAATCTCAGTATCCGGATACCAGACCAGAGACTCACAAGAATAAATTCCAACCCGCCATCGCGGGATATCAATAAGTTGAGTTCGCGTCGCGAGAGAGCTTAGACTGGTTCGGGCGCCAGATCCGTCGGAGGCGCGCGCATTCAAGTTGGCAGTCCCGACGGAAGATCTACGGCCGCGTCGCGTCGTGTGTTTGGGAATTGGGAATTGCAGCAGCGACGGAGCACCCACTCGGCGGCTGAGAAACGCGACGCGAATCGATGAAGTTTAGGAGAGAACTGGACGACCTAAAGGTGCGCATGCGCCGCGCCCAGGATTTCAGGATGAATTCGGTTTTGTCCTTGAGACCGTAGAATACGATGAATTTATTGAAACTGGAGCTGCCGCATTCTCTGTGTTCGCGAAGGACAAGATGAATTACCTTCCCCTCATTTTGCGTGACATTCAGAAGGCGTAGACGGAGAGGGAGTTACCGAGGGAAATTGTGTGCTCCGTCCCGCCTCAGGATCATTCGCTGAAAGACTCTCAAGATCACACGAAATTCGAATAGGATGCTCCAAAAAATATGGCATTCAGCTCTTGCTACTATTGTATCATACTCGACTGAGGTGTCTACGGTAAGATGGGGTTTGGGACGCAAATCGCGTATATTGTAGGATAAGTGCGAATGGGGTGGGGTATGGGCGCCATCAAAAGAGGTGCACGATTGTGTCCCGAGCGCAATGCGGCGGGGTTTGCTGCTTGTTGTCGAAAGGCGAGACATCGCGGATCGAATGCGGGGTGGAGGCGGGTCCAAGACGAACAAAAGCACGTCTAAAGACTATGCGTTCACACGAACCGCGAAATTGCGCGAATGCGAGTTTGCGCGCGGGAGGGGGAAGGCGTGCACGAGGTCGTGCAGCCGCCCATGCGGCTTCTCAGCGGGGTACGCGGCATCGACGTCCATGGGGACGTCAGCGACGTGCTGCGAGTAGGGTGTCCGTGGGGACAGGCTCGCGAGACTCGACTGGGGCGAGGAGGGCTCGAGTTCGGGGACGCTCGGGCGGCGGACGTGGACGTGGTGGACAGGCGCCGCCATTAGAGGCGCGCGCTTCAGGTCCACACGGGAGGCAAGTGCGCTCGAGCGCAGCGACGCCGCGAGAAGCCCCTCGTGGTGCGCGAGGAGGTCTGACTCCGAGACACCGAGCTCCCAATCGAGCACATCGAGGAACTCTCGTTCGATCCGTCCGACATCCCGCTTCCCGAACACGCCGGTGCACAGCGCCCAGTGCACATTCTTCAGCGTGCTATCGTTGGTGTACTTGCTCGCCGTGATGAGCGCGCCGAGGAAGACCCGCTCGAGGGCCCATTCTTCGAGGGCGATGGAGAGATGGGGGCGCGCGCGGGCGACGTAGACGAGGGCGGTGAGCACGGTGGCGGCCGTCACCTCAGCGCGGGAGATGACCGTTTGTACGAAGGGGGTGAATTTTAGGGTGTGCGGGGATTGGGGGGAGCGGCCGCGGGTGGGCATGGGGTTGGTCACCGAGGGGATGCGCCCCATGGCGTAGTCGACAGTTTCGACGACGCATTCGACAACATAATCTGGGGGAAGGTTAGACTCGTGATACTTGGTTTCCCTGGGAAAAGGGAGACTTACCGATAACATGTCTGTCGAGCTTGATATCAATGAGCTGCATAAGAGCAGGAGAGTGCGTTGCAGGGTCGACGAGGGAAGCTGCGTGTACAGGGGAACTGCGGACGCTGCTCGAAGGGCTGCTCCAGGTGCTGCTGGTGGAAGGAGAGCTGGAAGACGAGGAGGTGGAAGCAGGAGAAGACATTTGTTGTCTGAGTCTGACTTTTTGCAGGAGGGGAGTGCGGTGCTACCCTGTCTGACCTCCGCGCCTATATATATGCCGCCCGTTGCTTTGAAGTGAATCAGAGGGCATAATGACTGTCTGAGTGAGCTCCGAGTCGGGCTTGGTCAGTCCAAGCGTCTGAGTCATGGAGGCGGATAGGCGGAGGATTTGCGGGATAACAAAGCGGCTGATGATTCCTGTTCGGGCTCCGGCTAAACGGGATAAACACACGGTCACGAGGGTCGGCCAGAGATCGGGAGATCGGGCGCGTCTCTGCGCGTCTCAGGCGTCGCTGCTGCAAGCAGGAGTGGGACCATGAGTATAATAGTGTCTTCTGCCTGCCCGCTGAAACAGACCATTTTGGACGATCTTGGATTGAGGTTTCCTGGACCCTAAACCAAGCAAAAAAACAGATTTTCAAGGCAGTCACACCGGCAATCACCGAACTTCGGCGCAGCTGA
The DNA here is from genome assembly GCA_029281495.1 of Mycena filopes. NCBI lineage: Eukaryota > Fungi > Basidiomycota > Agaricomycetes > Agaricales > Mycenaceae > Mycena > Mycena filopes. The sequence continues at coordinate 213,772 of JARIHR010000093.1, read as the reverse complement.
ACCGCAGTCTTATTTTCAAGCTATGAGATGGTGATTTGGCCCTGCCGAAATCCAGTCCGGTTTGCCAAGTATAATGAAAAGATTGGGAGCATCCAAAATTTAAAGAATAAGTTGACAATTCGGCACAACTGATATGCCAAATTTCAACCCAAATATCAATCCAGCTGAAATGCGAAGTTTCGGTTGTGGTTTCAGTGGGACCCGAAACCAGGCATTTCGGTAGAGCTGAAATGCAAAGTAAGCGGGTGCGGCCCGATTTCGGTCCAACTGACATGCTACGTTTCGGCTCCAACCGAAACTATTAGTTTCGGTGCGGTTCGAAACGAGAGCCGATACTTTAGGTATCCCATACGCTTCAGTTGTCCTGACTCACATACTTATTCTTTGTCTTTCAGACGTGCTGAATCTCTTTCCAATATTTAGTAAATCAACTTATATTTCAGGACAGATAAATCTCAATCCAAAACCTTGGGAATAAGATTGCAGTTCGGCTGCGCCGAAATTCGGTGATCACCCGTGTGAGTGTTAATGTCAAGGCAATGTCGACGCGAAAAACCCGACTCACGGAACGATGGTGACGTGGAATCCATGTTTCGGGATGCTAATTCGAGTCAGAATTCGGGTTGAACATCTGCCACCTCAGGTAAGTGCCGACGTCCGACCTTGCGCTACCGCTTAGTATCGACCGAATCTTCTGGAAGCAATTAAATGCGTTTTCGTCGAGTCAAAGGAAAAAGTGAAATGAGAGCTGCTCGTCCGGTGATGCTTGAAAGCTGTGAAGTTGTTGTGCAAACCACTTGAATGAAAGGCGGCCACAAACGTCACCGCACGTTAACCCGGAACTTGTGCACACCACTTCAATGAAAGGCGGCCACAAACGGTCACCGCACGTTACAGCTGTTCCTAAAAATAATGAGACTGCGCCGATTTTTTTTGTCCGATCATTCCCAAAACGGATGTGGCCCCTTTGGGAAGGAGCTCACCTTCCACCTTGTTTCGGAGCGAAAAATCCCACGGGAGAGGATCCTTGCATCCCTAGTATGACATCTACCCAACTCCTCACTCTGTCCGTCGAAAACCCACGAAATTCTTGGGAAAAATGTTGAATTTGAACCGGCCATCAAAGGAGTGCGGGGATAACCGAAGTTCGGGCCGAAGGGTTCGGCTTGAACTCGGGTAACGCCGGACTCGCGTTCTGCAGTCCCAAGTGCGGCGGAAAGGTGGGGTGAGTGGTCAGATGGGTTGGAATATATGCCAGGAAGTTCTTCCAGAACCAAATCTCAGTATCCTATGGTATGTTGGAGGGCGTCATCCAAAAGCGGACAAATCCGTTTTCGGAAACGATCGGGGAAAAAATTTGAACGAGTCTCATTATTTTTAGGAACAGCTGTAACCCGGGATTCAGCGAAGACCAGAAATGGATCACTGCGCTCTAAACTGTGTTGATAGAGACGTCGCGCGAGGGTGCCGAACTGTGAGCTCCGAACCAAAGAAAAACATTGGCGTTCTGAGTAGTTCAGACTCTCGTGAAATTATAGGAAAGAGCATAGAGCTTAACGTGAGGCAGCTATTAGTGGTAAAACGGTCAATGCTACCAAAACATTTCACAGGGATCTACAACGCGGTTCAGACATTCATTCTCACAGGCGAACCGAGAAATAGCTCACCGACCCATCGCTCCGGCCACCCCTCCTCCGATTCCCAGTTGACCTGAATCTGCAGTCCATCCGCCAGCAGGTCCTCAAATAGCGATTTTGCACGCTGCGGGAGCCATTGCGTATCGCCCTCATCGTCGTCGTACGAGTCCTGGTGGATATCAAGCCTGAGGAATTGGAAGTCGGGGTTGTGACGACGTCGCATTTTAAGACTCGTGGCGAAGCCAGAGTAGTCGAGGTCCTCGGTGTCGACGCGCATGAACAGAGTGTGCAGGCGCGGCACAACGGCGCGTGCGTCAAGTAACTCGCGGAAGTGGACCATCGTCCAGCGGTTGACTTCAACCTCCAGAGATGTGAGGGAGGGAAGAGTGGCGAGACAGTCCTGGAAGGTCCAGTTGTAATTGAATCCGAGGGTGAGGTGGTCCAGCGCGCAAGCGGAACACTTGAGGAAGGAGAGAAAGAGAAGAGAGTCCACTGTGCTGTGGAGTTCCAGGCGACGAAGATTGGGGAGGGTCAGCGACTGTACTGCGGCCTGGGCATACATCCCCCTGAACAGCGTGAGGGAGTGAAGGTGAGGAAATGGTCGGGGTTCAGAAATGGTAGAAGGGGCCAGCGCTAGTTGCGCAGTGATATCGTTGATCTGGGAGCGCGATTGCAATAGCTGCAACAGCTGGTCGAGCGATATGAGACCTAGGTGGAGTGTGGTCAAGTTGGGCCAGAGCAAGAGCTCAGCGATTGTGCTCTCTCCAACGTCGAGGTCGCGAAGCCAGGGAGTGTTTGGAAAGATGGACGCCGGACGCAGTTTTTGGCCGGAGTCGAAACGGAGTGCAAGGCGGCGGAGGCGAGGTAAGGACATCGAAAGCCGTTACATGGAACCCATGTCCTCGGCGGACAGGCTAAGTTCGAGTCGGTCGAGTTGCGGAGCAACCCCCGAGATGATACCGTAGATGGCCATCGGGAGGGCGAAGTATCTGGAGCGGATTGTGAGGGATAACGGACATGCCATGGCACGGGAAAACCACGTCTGAATGAGGGGAAGGGCTCTCTCGACCTTACTCGCCACCGGCCGGTAGATATCAGAGTCGATATCGACAGCGGCCCAGAGCTGGCAAGTGGAGATGGCTATTTCGCGCCAGTGGTGGCAAATCTGGGCGAGGAGCACGGGAGCACGGGATCGTGAAGGTTGCACGCGACCATGGCTTGGGAGGCATTGGATAAAGATGCGGGAGACGATCTCGTTTGGAAGGGTGAGGACGGGGTATGCAATGAGCCCTCGCGTGAGACGCTGTGCGGTCTCGCGCTCTCGTGTCTCGAGCGCCGCCAGGCAGGCCTTGTGCTGTAGAATTGCCGATTTTATTTCGTCCAAACTGGCTTGCAAGAGTTCGGGATGGTTGGGTGCTGCCACCGGCGGTGTGTGGTGGGCGGCGGAGCCGCCATCAGTGGCGGTGAGCGGGGTTTTAGCTTGTTTGTAGTAGTCGATCCCAGCATCTAGTGTTTTCCTCCGTCCACAGACGGTCTCTTTCGTCGTCTGATCCCCGGGCGCATCGCATCCGATCGCGTCCCACTCCATAGTGGTGATCAGAGCGGGATCGCACCCACCCCCCAGGACCAGCCTCGATCTCCACTGGATCCCCGACAACAGCCCTTTTTCCTTCCACCCCAAAGTCGACGTCTTCCGGCTACTACAAGGCACTGAGGCCTTCGAGATCCCCACGAGAATCACCGAGATCCCCAGCAAGTCACGCTGGATTTGCGCAACGGACGCACCAAGCCCCAGGACGTTCCTGAGCGTAAGCGCCGGAGAAATAGCCTATCGGACACCGGGCTCGAATCGCTCGCTGCGTCCCTCCTGCCTCCCTTTGAACTCAAAAACACCAGCGGCTCGTCGCGTCTACCGCGGACACGCCTTCGCAGCAACTCGTCCCCGCTGACAACTCCGCCGAATTCTCCCGACTCACTCCCTCTCAAAGAATCTATTGAACTTATCCTCTCTCTCTTCGACATCCCCTCAGACGACATGTCCAACATTCCCATGTTTTCTGGCAATCGCACCATCGACTCCATTGGGCCGCAGGACTGGTTACAACAAATACGAGTCCTCTATCGCCAACAAAAATACGCAGAGGCTGTCAAGCTCGCCGACGTCGCGGATAGGTTTGCCTACGGCAGTCCCGCTCACAAATGGTTCGCCGCTCTCGACCCAACTACGGAGCGCGCGACTTGGGACCAGTTCGAGACCAATTTCAAGGCTCGATTCCCTGAGGTCGTCGTGGCCGAGAAACCCCGCCTTCTGCGCTTGGCGCAGATTGCGGGTATGCGAATCTCGCTCGACGAACTCGCTGTGGGGACGATCCAGGTCAGGAACGCGCCCGTCCCCGCCCTCGCCGAGTTTGCCATGCGCGTCAACGACTGCGTCACGGAGGTGGGCGCTTCGGGGGAGCAGGATGCGGGGCTGTACGTCTTCCACGCCGCGTTGCCTACATCGATTCGGGGCGCAGTGGGCGGCGTCCCAGCGACCTGGGGCGATATGGTTAACGCGCTGCTCGCGGTACCGCAGCAGGTGGTGGACGCCGCGCTCGAGGCGCATCGCGCGACGACGACGATGCAGAATAAAATTGACGCGCTCGCGGAGGCGTTCGAGAAGACGCGCGTCGAACAGCGCAACGCAGGAGGAGGTGGAGCTGCACGTGGAGGAGCGCCGGTGGTGGCTGGGCGCGGAGGTGCGCAGGCGGGGGGAGGAGGACGAGGAGGCGCCCCGGTGGGTAGAGGAGGAGCGCAAGCGGGTGGTGGTGCGCGCAGAGGACGGCCGCCGCCGACCGACGCGGAGAAGGCTGCGCTGCGTCGGGTGCTGCAGGAGGTGATTGCGCGTCGCGCGCCGGACACACCAGAGGGGCGGGCGATGTACACGACGCAAATCGGTTTGTGGAACGCCAAGAATGGCCACATCCTCCCGGACGACGTAGCGATCGAGGTTACCGGGTACCCGCTCTCGCCCGGCTCGCCGCCGCCGTTGAGCGGCGAATGCTGGAGGTGTGGATCTGCCGCTGCGCATAATCGCAGCAACTGCCCGCGCCCGCCGCTTCCCGACCTCGAGAGTCGTTTTCGTGTGGTATGCGGGAGTTGGCTCGGCGCCGCGGCGCCGCAGGTGAACGAGGTCGCGGAGGTGGGGGTGCCGTGGTACGAGGAGGAGGCGCAGGGAGGGCATTTTTGAAGGGGGTTTCGCGCGACGGCCAACGCGGAACTCCTGACCTCGGCCTAGTTGGTGGCCGGGGATCCTCATCTTGTACATCGTCGACGTCGAATACCAAATGGGAAATTGTCGAACTGTACCAGCTGGATCCCCTTGAGCCGATTCCCACCGTTCCTTTCAAACATTGGATTATCTTGCATGGACCCAGAGGGGAGAAGATCCGGGTTATGGCGCTGTTCGATCTCGGCGCGACTGTCTGCGCGATGGACGAGCAGTTTTTCGAGCGCTCGCGGGCGCGGTTGGGAAAGGTGGCGGCGCCGAGGAAGGAGTTGAGGATGGCGAACGGCTATAGGGTCAAGTCGCAGGCGCATTGGGAGGGGGTGATGGACGTGGACGGCGTGAAGAATGGGGGGGCGTTTGAGGTCTTCAACAGCAACGGGAGCTGGGATTTCCTGCTGGGGAAGGAGATGCAGGCCGCGCTTGGCGTCGTTCACGATGTCAAGCGGGACGTGATCACGTTGAATGCGGGAGGGCGCTCGGCGACGATCACGAACCAGAACCCTGCGCTGCGGAGTTGGAGAGCGCGCGCGCCGAATGAGTCGGCTAGGCCTAGAGCCTCAACGGGGGTGACATCGCAAGCGATTCCCCCCGCGAGGCGAGTCCCAACGTTCTTTAATCCCGAGAGCTTGCAGTCACCGAATGCTACAGCGTCCCCACTGAGATCCGGAGTGGCGCCGCGCGAGAAGCCGGGAAGGAACATCAAGACGCGGAGAACCTTACGGGGGGCGAAATCGGGCGTGATTCCCCCCGCGAGGCAAGTACCAGATGTTGTGGGTGTTGGGAACGTTGACGCAGCCGGAGTTTCAGGAGCTTTTGTTGTGGAACTTGAGACGATTGTGGAGGTGGAGGAGGAGCAGGAAGACGGCGAGATGGAGACGACGGACACAGGGGACGTGTCTGCGCGTGAAAACGCTACGGGGGCGAAATCGTGCGCGATTCCCCCCGCGAGGCGAGTCCACACCACAGATTTCTCGGAGCAACCGATGGCTGACTCTGAGTTCGACGAGATAAACGAGGAGGCGGAGTACGATGAGGAGGTGGTGGTGGAATGGGAGGAGGAGGAGGTGGATGGGTACGAAGGAGAAGGCAACGCGCCTACACGCGAAGCCTCAACGGGGGGTTTGTCGTCCGCGACTCCCCCGCGAGGCGAGCCCTCTTCGAAATCTATCTCCCGTGGCTCCTCGCTAACCACCACATCGAGATCAACGCAGTACTCGAGGCCGCGGACGACATCTACACACGCGCGACGGACCCGTTCAATCCCAGACGGGTAGCAGCGATACTCAAGAAGGTCCAGATTGGGCCTGATGTCTCGAGTGCGGAGAGGGCCGTCGTCCTCGAGTTTCTCGCGGAATTCGCTGATGTCTTCGCACTCTCGGTGGGCGAGGTCAACGCGGTCGCGGACGCCGTCTACGCGCCCAAAATCCCCGACGACGCGGTCTTCAATACCGGTGTCGTACATCAGCGGCCGTGGACGTTGCCGCAGAATCTGGACGCGAATGCGCAGGTAGACGTGCTGATTGCGGCTGGTGTTTTGCGACGCATCGATGCGCAAGATGTGCGCTGCGTTAGCCCGATCTCGCTGGCGGAGAAGGTGCACGAGCAGGGCATGACGATGAATGAGCTCATTCATGAGGTGGAGCGCCAGTCGGTCGCTGCGGGGTATGCTGCGCGGAACGACTTACCGCCCAAGGATGTGCCTCGTGCGCCGCGAGATCCCGCGCCGCCATCGTGGAGGATATGTGGCAACTTCGCTGAGCTGAACAAGTTCTTGCAGGTTTTCCCCGTACCTCAAGGCGATATTCGGGAGAAGCAGCGCCGCCTCTCGGGTCACAGATACGTCTCCGTCTTCGATTTCGCGTCTGGGTTCTTTGCGTTGCGGGTCGCGGACGAGGTGCAGCCCTATCTTTGCGTGTGGATACCGGGGCGCGGATACCACACGTACTGCAGAATGCCGTTCGGGCTCGCAGACGCACCGACGGCGTTTGGGGACGTGGTCGCCAAGAAGCTGTGGGACCTGATTGTGAAGCAGCTGATGGAGCTGTTTGTGGACGACGGGGGTGCGAGCGGAGATAGTTTCGAGGAGATGTTGGGGAAGTTGCGTGTCATTTTCGAGAGGATGCGCGCGTCGGGCCTGTCTCTGTCGGCGTCGAAGACGCGACTCTTCATGACGGAGGCCGTGTTTGCGGGCTCGACGGTGGGACCGCGTGGTGTCTCCGCCGACTTGAGGAAGTTAACAACTATAGTGCGGTGGAAGGTGCCGAGGCAGGCGGCGGCGCTGCACTCGTTCCTCGGGCTCGCGCAGTACTATCGAGACCTGGTGCCGGACTATGTGGGGAAGGAGCGCGTTTTACGCGATCTGTTGGGGACGGTGGGGATGCCGGCGGGGGTGTCTACGAAGAAGTATCGTCAGATTATGCGCGCGTACTCGCTGGAAGGGAAGTGGACGGGGGAGCATGCGCGGTGTTTCCTGGAGCTGAAGCGGATACTTACATCGGACCCGGTGCTGCGTGCGCCGAGGTACGAGGCGGTGGACAAGTTCCCGTTCATCGTCGCGACCGATGGGTGCCAAGGAGGCTTTGGGGGGATTCTGGCGCAGGAGATGTATACGACGCTGCCGGGGGGGAAGGTCGTCTTGCGGAGGCACCCCATCGCGTTCGCGTCGAAGAGGACTTCGCCGGCGGAGCGGCGTTACGCGCCCCATATGCTTGAATTCGCAGCGCTAAAGTTCTCCCTAGATAAATTCTCCGATATTATCTGGGGCCAGCCAACGCTGATCGAGACGGATTGCAGCGCGTTGCGAGACGTCCTCCTCAGCGGGAAGAAAGCCGTCACTCACGAGCGCTGGAAGCATGGTGTTGCGGGCTTCAACATCATCGGGGCGAAACATGTCAAAGGAACGCAAAATGTCGCGGCGGACGTCCTTAGTCGCAAGTACGACGATGAGCGGGAGGAGGCGGGGGATGGTCACGAGTGGACCGTGTCGCCGGATTGGGAGGAGAGAGCGGGGTTGGACAACGACTTGTTTGCGGTGGAGGTCGTGAGTGAGTTGGAGAGGGTGTGCGAGGAGCGGTTAGGCGAGGGGCTGGGGGATGGGGAGGTGTTTGTGATTATGCCGCTGCCCGAGGGGACGATGGCCTTGCGCACGCGATTCGAGTCGGAGCCAATGTACCGCGAGGTTATTGACGCTTTGACAGAAATCGAGTTCGGAACGTCCGCGCGCGAGCGGAAACGCGCCCAGCATCGCGCGTCGCAGTACATGATCGACGAGGGGAAGCTGTGGAGGATGGGTGGGGGCAGTAGAGTGCGTGCGGTGACGAAGAGGGAGTGTCTGACAAGGGCTGAGGCAAAGGTTATGGCGGTGAGGGTGCATGAGGAGAGAGGGCATTTTGGGAGGGATGCGATGAAGCTGCTGATGATGGAGAAGATTCACAGCCCAGGCCTCGACGCGTCAATCATGGCGGCGATACGCGATTGCGGCCCATGCAAGGCGTTCGGACCAACTCACCTCCATTCCCTTCTCGATCCCATCACCCGACATCATCCATTTGAGCTCATGGCCGGCGATTACCTTTCCATGCCCGAGGGGAAGGGGGGCGTGAAAACGGTTGGTCTCTATATTGATCTCGTCTCGCAGCACGTTTGGGGCGACAAGTTCAAGGGCGCAGGCACGGGCGCGAAGACCGTGCAAACACTGGAGCGCGTCTGTAACGACTATGTTCCCTGGGAGACTCTGATAACCGACAATGGCTCGCACTTCGACAACGAGGAGGTCGCCGCGTTCTGCGAGAAGTGGGGGATTCACCATCATCTCGTTCCCAAGTATGCTCCTTGGGTCAACGGTCTCATCGAGAACACCAACAAGTTATTCATTCACATCCTCGCTCGCCTGTGCGCGCCGGACTTAGGCGAAGACGCATATTCTCCGGAGCAGTGGGAGAAGCTGCCGAAGAATTGGCCCGATCACTTCTACGAGGCGCTGCGCATACTCAACGCGCGCGTTCTTCCTTCGACTCACTACACACCGAAGGAGGTCCTACTCGGACGCGTTCTCGGGACGAAGAGGACACCTGTCGCGTTTGCGCTTCAGCAACCGACGGACGACGACCATGAAATCAACATGGCCTATGTTGCGCAGCAGGATCTCGACGGGTATGCGGAACGTGTCCGGTACGCGCTCGGGAGGAAGGCGGCGTTCGATCGCAAGGTGATGTTGTCGAGGGCGGGGGAGGTGACGTTCAAGCGGGGGGATCTCGTTCAGGTCGCGCAGAATAGGTGGGACAACAAGATGGCGTCGTTGAAAAAGCTGGTCTACTACTGGTCGGGACCCCATCGCGTCTTGCGCCGGATCTGGCACGCGTACAAACTGGAGGACTTACGAGGGGTGGAACAGCCGGGGGAGTACAGTTCGCGGCGGTTGCGTGCGTTTACGCCGAAGGTTGGGGGGGTTTTGGAGGCGGCGCAGGCGGCGTGGAAGGCGGCGCATGGAGCGGAGGAGGCGGAGGCGGGCGACGAGGAAAGGGCGGCTGTTGAGGCGGAACGGGCGGAGGCTTTGGAGGAGGAGCGAGCGGCGGCGGTGGGGCGGGGGCTGGAGTAGAGCTTGGTCGGCTTATCGCGTGGCAGGAACGGGGGCCCGCCTTAGGAGGCCGGAGCGCGCGGGGTGGTGGGGCGGTGGTTTTGGTGCCGGTTTGGCCCGATCGTGAGCCAGGAATGGGGGGTCGCGTTTGGGGACCGGGGGAGTGGGGGCGCGCTTCGAGTTGGTGGTTCCGTTCCGTTGGCGCCGGGACGTCGCCATTTTCGAGTTGTGGCGCATGTGGTGGGCGGCGGAGCCGCCATCAGTGGCGGTGAGCGGGGTTTTAGCTTGTTTGTAGTAGTCGATCCCAGCATCTAGTGTTTTCCTCCGTCCACAGACGGTCTCTTTCGTCGTCTGATCCCCGGGCGCATCGCATCCGATCGCGTCCCACTCCAGCGGTCGGAGGATTTTTGCGCCTGCTGCAGTGAGTATCAAAGTGTGTGTAAGAGTACTGAGCTTACAGGGCTTGCAGACGTTGACCATTGTCGAAAGTGGAGACGAGCTTCGTCTGCCTGTCACGATTGTGTGTCACGGATCAGTGACTTTGAGACTCCGCTTATTTCAAAGTCCGCTCAACGCAGTTCTAGTATTCGTCTGTTCACGCGCAGTCGACGAGTTTTTACGAGTCAATCCGTTTCTATTGCTCTGGTTCCCAGTCCCGCTGTTTCCCCCGCTTTTCTCCGTGACGTCCGCGTAAGTGATTCAAAGGAAATTGAGAAAACGAGTCCTTATTCTCCAGCCCCATGCCTCTCCCCGTCGCGGGAAAACTCGCTCGCACCTGATTTTGACACTGTAGCGAGAGACACAGAAATATTTGCTCGTCGGCTAATCAAGAAATTCGAAGGGTCGGAGCATTTACGAGGTATGAAGCGCGCAATATTCAATGAACGCCCAATTTCTTCTCATCGTCGACACCCATCTCGGTCCATATCATCTGCCCGAGCTGCATGAAGTGGATATCTCGCACACGACGCTGTTTGGAGATCCGCGTAAGGGTGCTGTGCGTGAACGAGGTTTCCGAACGGAGCGGGAGGAGAAAGGATTGTCCCTGCTTGTTGTGCCACTCGGGCATCCCGAGAACATGCACCGTCATTCGATGGGCCGAGCCCGCCGCACGAACCAGCTCATTGTGGAGTCCACCCAGCTGGTGGTCGTCGTATTCCGGCCAGAGGAGACGTAATTGACGAATCAAGGGGTGCACGTGTATGTCGAAGCATCCTCTGCTGGACCTGAAGAGGGTGAAGAACGGGGTTTGGGGGTTCTCCGCCATGAAGATCACTTGCTTGATGTACACGGCGATCTTACTTTTGTTGTATTCGTGGTCCAGCAAGGTGCGCATGAACTCCCGTTCGCACGCGCCAATGTGTGGTATTGACATTTCACCTGCATTTGAGGTCAGAGGCGGGAAGAAAAACGTAAGTGGACCACAGACTGAGACGAAAGCAGGGGCTTGGCTGGCAGAACTTGCGATGCTCGCCCGCGAACCAGTCCGAATTCTGACACTTGAGCGAGCAGTAGTAGGAGCATTTGCAAATGGAACAGCGCTTGAAGAGAGTGTGGTCGGTGATTTTTCCGCACTGAGGTACGCGGAGAGAGTCTTGAGTAACTTGAATCAAGAGCGGAGCTTTTCTATCACTGACCTGAACATTGTCGCAGACCTTGCGTCGCTGTCGCCCCACTTCGTTGAACTTATTGAACACGGCGAGCCGCTCACGGGAGATCTCTGTAAATGTGTTCCAGTGCTCGAAAACGCCGGATGCGCGGAACCGCGGAGACTGCGCAATGTGCTCCACCATCTCGAGTGCGCTTTCCAACACCGAAAGAGTTGAGTAGGACATGAGTGAATGGGCCAGCACGTTCTTCACCAACATCGTCAGATCGAATTCGGACGGGTAAAATCCGGCGCTGCACGATACTACGACGTATAGCAAACCGGCGCGCAGGGCAGCTGGAAGCAAGTGCGATCCCGTGGTGATGAACAGGTGAATTAGCAGGTGGATGGCCTTGGGGATGGGATGTGGGATGTGACGGCTGGTGGGGGACACATTCCGCATAAGCTTGTAAGCCATTCGCGTGACTGAAGCCACCGCCTCGACCGAAGAAAGCCCGGTACGAAGGGGCCCAATTGATGGGTCACTGGTGCGCGTGAAGCCAAGGACTGTCTCGACATTGTTGATGAACTCGAATATTTCGCCTTCCGACCCGAAATCTTCTTTCGGGATCCGGTCGACATATCCAAGAATCAGGGTGGCCAGGTCACCGAAACTTCCTCCAGCCCCCTCAACGAACTCTTCGACATCCGCAGGAGACGTGATAATGAGTTTCCAGTGGATAAGTTCCGTCAGGCCGTCGAACCCGAAAGGGACCCTAGGCTCGGTCGTTCGCAGGAGAATGTCCCAAGATCTTGCGACCATGCGCCGCAGGCCAGGGGTGGAAGCTAAAATTCCACTTGCGATATCGTCGGGCAACAATAACGAGACGAGTTTGAGAAACCGGACACCAGGTCCAGCGTCATCGCCAACTGCGGGACGATACACATCGAAGAACTGTACCCATCTCCAAAGATATGGCCACAAGTCGCGGAGGACGCTGGGGAGGAGCGGGATGTTGGTAGCCATCGAGTGGATCTCCTTCAGAGAGATCATAGCCAGATACACTGGCCCTGCGGTGAACATGGACGGGTCGTCAAGTCCATCTCCAGTCGGGATTTTTGCCCGTTCGAGGTTTGCGTAGAAAAGGGGGAGAAACAGGACCGATTTCTCGCGGTAGTCGTACCGCATACTAGCGTCGTGAAAGAGATCCCGGATTTCATGGAGGTCGCGCTCGGAGCCCTTGACAGCCGCGAGTGCCTTGTGCTGTGGATTGATTGGCACCAGGAATGGGAGCAAGACAGCGAAAGCAAGTACCTGCTGGCTGGAGGGCAGCGCGTTGAGCGCGCTGAGGCGTAGCGCTGGATGCATGGTTCGAGGCAGACAGCAAAAACTGCCAGTGCACGTGGGGGTTCCAATTGGAAGTCTGGAAGGTCCGGAGTTACCTAAAGTTCAAGCGCTGCAACAGCGCTGTACAGAGAGTTCAGGTCCATTCAAGTTGAAGTTGTTCAGTAGCAGGGGGGCGCTGTGGGAGACGAATGGACGTGATACATGGCAGTGAGGTCAAGACTGAAGTCGTGGAATCGTGATGACCGATCATTTTATGGATTCCGTAACCATTCACCAAACCATTCCCACGGTTCAACTGAAGCGGGAAACACACATCTGGGGCATGGAACTTAGGACACTTCAGGAAGTCAGAGGATTCCTGAAGAAAAGATGCCGGGTGCAAAAATCAGAGGGAGAGCTCGAGGTCAAGGAGCCAGAAAACATAAGGAAAATGGTTTTGACTGATCAGTGATAACTGGTAATCACACAGACCGAGCCGTAGATGACTGTAGCATACATAGGACACGTGTATGTAGGTACAGTACCTGCTTGTTCCTCATCGGGACCTCTGCAGTAATACCATCTCCTCCTCCTCCTCCTCCACACAATTCAATGGAGTCAGCCTAAATACGCCGGTTCGGTCAATGACCTGGCCCAGGCCCACTGACTTGAGGAGGAGGTATGAATGAATGCTGAATCTTTGGAACACCGCTCGTCATCACGGCGATATAAAAGTTGTTTCATGACAAGGGACGCCGGGCCCGTGGCCGAACCAAGGCCGAACGCGCTGAGTCTATTTTAATTTACTTACATACTCACAGATATTCCCTGGACCTTGTCGGCGTCCCACATCTTCCCTGCCAGGTTGCTACACGATGACGAAGAAACTGCCGGGCGGCGCGCCCGCGCCCAGGTGCCATCCACGGCCATCCCGGTGGTTAGATCGCCACGCCACGACTGAGCCACGGCCACGTTCAAGGCCTTCTTGAAGGTTCTCCATCGGGAATATTTCCGGGATTTGCCTATCATACAGTACCAACCTTGCTGAGCGCTCTTGCCTGTATCTGATGTGAGAATGCGGAGGCGGAAACTCTCCGAGGCAGCGGTTACGGTGGGATGCGCGGCGACAGGGTGAATTTTGAGTACTTACGAGCGGGGAAGTACTCTTCGTTCCCCGTTGGTACATAAGCCTACGAGGTGAATTGACCATGTAATCTCCATGACCTGGGTGCAGGTGGGAGAAATCAAGACACGCACGCACCGAATTCTCGACCCAGTGGTTCAAAATTACGTTGGAACACAGACGGCAATTGAGATTCACCGTCTCTGCGTATACCCTTCCCTGGCCCTGTACAGGGCAATATAATCACACCGGTGGACGAGTGAACCCGAGAGGGTTGTCCGCATTTGTCAGTGACTCCGATGGGATCTCGCTCCGAATCCTTGCATTGACCTAAACCTTGTCGAAACCCAGCTTGGAAATGTGGTTGAGTCAAATTTTTACCTTCCAAACGTCGACAACGATGTGGTTGACGCAAAGTTTTTCAACCGACCACTCGGGCTCGAAAAAAATATCGCGGATCAAAAAAGAAGCTGCACCGCCATTCTGATCGGAAGTTCCTTGCTGTTCCTGACTTCGTTCCGCTTCCGTGGACGGAAAGCGAGTCAGAACGAAATGCTGGGAATCGATCCGCGCTGACAGAGAACATAGACTGAAAGTCACTAATTGAATTTGCCGCTTTACGATCCCCATTCCCAGATCTCGGTTCGACAAAGGTTCGTCGGCGTTTTGTAGTTTCACACTGCGATGATACTCGCCGTATTGAGCACCACCAAACCAAAGGGTTTGCGCCGAATTATAGACGGGATACATGTTACAGTACTCCCGCCTAGTAAATACGAGTGGCGCAGTTAATTCACCTCGCGGGGGAGTTTCTGCGCCGATAGCTGGACCTACAACATAACAGGTGGACATTGTGCCTTAAAACCGCGCCGCCAGGGCGCACCGACGTCGCTGTCACCAAGCTCGAAATCTGACATGAACCACCCATCATAGGAAATCATCTCGGAGATGCTCTCGAACATGGCAGGCACATGTTATAGTTTGCGAGGCTCTAGAGCATCGGTTTGAATGTAACCTGCCACTGCAGTTTGAATCGGCTCACTGAGCGATTCATTACGACTGAACCACCCACCATTATTAACTGTGCACAGGATTCAACAAGGATTAAACAATGAGGCAGACCCGATCAGCGCACCTGTGGAGTCCAAGCAGATCATGTACATATGATGTGGCTCGCCCACCCGGCTCTTGCTGGCTCTTGGCGATTTAGGCACTACGTTGATAGATATCGAACCACCTACATAAAGTGATGCCAATGCGAATGCAGAGGATCTACGCCGCGTTCGGTCACAGGTAAGGCGCGGCATTATAAGTTAGTACTTACCAAGTAGATCCGTGTTGCCTGTATGTCTTCGAATTATTTCGCAAGCGTCCGGGCGCGCGCGACATGATGCTGAAGTTTAGCGCGTCAAATTTGATTGATCCAACGCCCGCATCCGGTCTGCACGGACGTCTCGTCCGTGGAGGGCGGGCTACGCGAGCGGATCCACCTACGTTGTTGCTGTGGATCCACCTGCGTTGGCACTGGTGATCCAGAGGCTGCTTCGTCGCATCAGCATCGCACTGAATTTGCCGCGGCCAGGTCGACTCCTGGGAAGTTTGGCCGATTAATCCACTTTGAATCCACTGCAGTCGCCGCGAAAGGCGGCAGGAACGCGCGTTTGTGTTCTCCATCCCACTAAATTTCCCGCCTTAGTGCTAATGCTAGCGTGCAGATTATATTACAGTATATCAACGATTGCCAGTGAAAACGCACCAAGTCGTTGTTGCCATAAGATTCGCCAAGCAACCAAGGAAGCAAGCCTGAATCTTGAATCTCGGCGCGGGCGTTAGTCGCCGAAGAAGATTTGGGTCGAACGGAGCGCTAGCCATGACATAATGCGGGGACGAAACGCTGCAGTTGACGACGGAGGCGGGAAGCCAAACATTGACGCAGTCCGTTGTTCTCGTAAAACACAGACGAAGGGAGCGGAGGTGGGTTGGGGTTGGAGTGGGTTGGGGCCCAGAAGCGTGAGTAGGTGTTTCGAACCACGCCGGTCTGAATATTAATCAGCTGGTCCAGGGACCAGGGTAACAAACACCGCCTGTGGGCGCGTCGAGATACTCTAATCGCTCAACCAAGGAATTTACTTATCTGGGGATGCTGCGGTTGCTATGAACTTGGAAACGCCGCGTTGCCCTGGAGGGTTGAGTACCGCGTAAGAGATGAACCGTTCAAAATTTTGCGTCAGAGTTGTGTTCGGGATTCGCCTTGTCTCGATGGGGGGTCTACTGATTAATCAAGTCCACGGTTACATGACTCGACGTCGATGAACCTAGACCAGAGAGCGCTGGAAGGTTAGCGGGAGGAGGCAACCTCGCGGCATTTCGTCTTTTCAGGGGAGGTGCGAAGGGTTTGTCTCCGTAGACGAATACTCAACAGACTAAACAGCGGTGGGTGGTATAGCAGAAGGAGCAACTTCGTTCAACAAGTTGAATGGCGGCAGCCAGGTCGGCTTTGCAGGGCCAAGACACCGACACAGTAGTTTTGCCATGCGTCCGCAGTTGGGTCCGTTACTGTCCGTCGGTGCACAAAAATAGCATGGGGACACGGGTAGTGCCGTCGGCGCTTTGTGGTCTGGTCAGCAAAGTTTGTCCGTTGGCACGGCGCCGGTTAGGGGTGCATGCTCTCCGAAGACTTGAAAGGTTCAAACTTCAAAGATGCTAGGTATTGGGGGAGTGATTTGGACGGGAAGGTTCAACAAGTTGAATGGCGGAAGGAAGCTCGCGCCCAAGCGGGATTTGCGGGGCACAGCCGCCCGCAGTAAAGATAAGATGGGACACAGAGCGAGTGCCGTCGGCGTTTTGTGGTCAGCAGTCTTTGTCCGTTGGGCCGTGTTCGCCAAAAAAATGGGGTCCGTGAATATCACGGCGATGGTCTCCGGCCACAACTGCCCTATGAAAACGTGAAAATCAGATTGAAGCTCCTATGCTGACCCACGTACCAATAATATCCTCCGACGGCGCCCCTCGAGTCAAAGGTACATCCGCCGACGGAGGCAGGTAGGTAGGTATATTCCGGCGCGGTCCCGTTAAGAAACAGCCGGGGCCCGTGAGGCAGAATAATGAATGGTTCGATTGTCTTTTAGGAGGTGGAAAGGACGAACTGAGCTGACGCCAATGGATCAATCGAGCCGACCGATAGTTGATATTTTGGACTCGAGGCGACGTCTTCAGGGTTGAACACGGACGGTCGGTGGGGTGGTGGCCTGGTCGATAGGGTCGAGGCGACGTGTTTGTTGAGCGCCGAGCATTGGAACGAAGACGATTACTAGTAGCAGCCTAGCAGTAGAGGCCAATAAATGCTTGAACAGCAATAAATTGAACTTGACGTCCACTTTGAAGATCCCGTACACGTACGCCAACCGAGCGTGAGTCAGTAGAGCAGTCCGGCCGGAGAGTGTGTGAGTTCAATTCTTGGCAGATCTTCCTTCCGGCTGCGGCTCTACAGCTCTTGTACAGCTTGCAATTGCGGATTTGCACCTCGCTAATCGACGGAAGTCTTGGATCTTCCAAGTTAATTGCGGAGGTACGGACCTGTAACTCCACCAGGTTTCCGATGCGACAACGCATCACTGCGGCTGGGGCAGGCTGTTGAGATGATCGACTGCGCACCAAGACTAACCACCTACTAGAAGGACTTGAGGAGATCCTGGGGCTGCAAGCGGAAGAGAGATCTGTATGATTTGCGGCGCCAAGTTCTCCAAATATTCGAAGCAACATTAACCGTGCGTGTTCAAGAGAGCCCGGACCTTTCACGAGGCAATCGAGCTCGTGCGTGCTCGCGGTTCCTTCGCCAGACAAAGGAAACTTGGCGCGGCACCGATTCTCGCCGACTGGCTTGAGACATCGGCCATTCCAAGAGCCGATGGATTTGTGCCAGAAAGCCGACGAGCGCGTAGCGAATCTAGTGGGTACCATCGCCTAAGTACAAGGTCACGTCTGTCCAGTATGTCGGCCGTAAAAATTCAGCGATTAAGTAGCGATCATGGCAGTCACTGCGTTTTCTGCAAGGTATCTGAGCCCAAAATACCTATCAGATAGATGAAGTTGCTTGAGGTATCTGACCCCCTGCGAACCGAGGTATATGGGCCAAAATACCCGAAAAATAGTTTCCTTTTCTCGTGGTAGATGGACAGAGCTAGGCAAACTCTCCAAGGTATCTTTTCCTCTCTTACTTCAACTATCAAGACTATCTTTCGATAATTATCTGAGGTATTCAGCAGGTATTTGACACGGGATAGCTAGACGCTTCGGGTGAATGGATAATATTGTGTTCCATTCAAAGTTCGGTTAGATTAGATTAAGCTGGCGCATTCCCCGCCCCCGCCCCGTTCCCGCCCCCGCCCCGTTCCCGCCCCCGTCCCGTTTCCGCCTGCGTTAACCTCTTGTCCATGCCACACCGGATGTCGCTGGAATGTCGACGAATAGCCATAGCAAGAAGACGTCGGGGTCCTTGAAGATAGTTCCATTGTCAATGGGAGCCTTTGGTCGTGCTATTAGCGAAGACCTGCAGGGAGAATGTTCAATCCCACCTTGAGATGCACAACTCAAACGGTGCAGCGCGCCTCCGTCGGGCTCGATGGGTTCACTGTTTGGTACAGGAAATTGATGATCCACCCCACGCTCTCGATATTGTTGATCAGCCAGCTGTTGAGGGGTTCGTGGACGGTGAAAGAGGCAGCGGTGAGGCGTTCAGCGTAGTGAGAAGCGGTCGGGCGCCGGGGAAGCAGCGGTTGCGGGCGTAAATGTAAACTGCTCCGGGTGGACTTGGTGGATGCGGACTTCATCGAATTGAGATGAACGCTCACTGTGGCCTTTAATATCGAGGCAACTGACTTGCTGAGGTATATCTCGCAAGGAAAGATGAGCTTGCTCAGGTAAACGGACCCCGAGCTACATGGGAAGAAAGAGACTCGATCAAGCTTAGCTATCTGCCGCGAGATAGCCGTCAGATAGATCAAATAGCCGCCAGAACAACTACTTTGGCTTGTTGCGTCGTCTTAGGCCGGGATACTTCAGCAACCTTTGGAGATACTACAGCAAGGCCAGGTCTCTCACGAAAAAAACCTCAGATCTAGTTTGCGGAAAACGCAGTGAGTACAGTCCTGGCTGGACGTGAGCGACGTCGGCTGCAGGAGCGCGCTATAGATGAGCCCGCTTCCAACTTCAGCCCCCGAACCAACTCGTAGGGAGCATGTGCGCGACGCGGTGAGGATGGGTGCACCGTGCAAGGAGGAAATCGCGATGCGAGTTGTTCCGAGATCATTCCGATTGATCCGTGTCGGGACTCGGCAAAGTCCTTCTCCGTGCCACCATCACCTCCAGCCTTTTTGCGACCTCCGTTCAAGTCCGCATGTCGTGCTAGTTGCGTGCTAGCAAGTCTCATCGTCGCAGAAAACCAGGTCAAGTTGGGCTGGCTTCTGGCAGTTGCCACGATTAAAACTCTCGCCGGCAGCGCAACGGCAGCGAGTATGAATGATAATTCACCCTCACACTGTGGCACCAGTCCTCACACCCCGTCCAGAGCATTTCCAACCAGCCTTCAAGCACTCGGCCCCTTACGCACCTCAGCGGAGGTGCAAACCCGATATCCTGCGCGATCTGTATGACGCACTCCCATAAAACGGTAATTTATAATCTCCCCTTCTCGGGCAATCGTTCCGTTTGCATTGATAATCCTCAGTTATTAATCCCCGAACTCGGATACACTCGGATATCCTTCCATGGTTCTCACACGATTCAAGGGACGCGTCCGCGCCGGGACGCTCGCCGTAATCACGATGTCGAGACAAACTAAAACCCCGCCGCATCATCAGGATCGACGGTCGCCCATCTGGGGCAAATCTGGGGCTTCCACGGATGAACGGGTGGACGGTTCACTCTGGTTCGCTTGTATCCTCCGATTCGGCGGCAAATGAGCCCGAGCCGGTCGGAAATTCAACTTCACGTTCAAGTTGGCGAAAGGTCTGAGCTGCAGAATGATTAGTGAGCAACGAGTGCCGCGACTGTCGAGCTTGAAAAGACAGCTAATTCCAAGTAGAGCTCAGCTTAGGCTTGGACAGGACGCACACAGCGGATATCCTTCCGGCGGCCAATTGACCAAAACCGCATTTCCAACTAAGTACTTTGACACCCAAAATCGTCCGATTCAGAGATCAAACGACGCCGACGTGTTTTCTGCCGACACCCCGCCGGTCGCTACATACATCAACAACTCGGTTCGGTGTGGACTCAAGATTCGGTAATTCGGCGACTTGAAGCCAACCTCGGCGGTCTGACTAGGTCATATTTTGTCAACTAGGCGGCTTTCTTGCCTTCGGTCTCGGACGATTATGGTTTTTCGGGAAAGCGGAATCATGGGAGTCCGACCAGCATTCACCCCCAAGCTTCCGACTGAATCCGAAGCGTCCACTCGGACGAACGGCGCGCGCCGGCAATCCTCTTTCCGAGCCCATTTTTCACTAAAGGCAACTCGGCTTTTCGAACATGGTTAGTCTCAAGTTCCGTTACAGCTGGTCCCGGCCGGACGGTATCCTAGTCGAGCACCAACCGCAACCGAATCTTTCAAGGCTGGACGGACAGCACTGGACACAACAACGAAACTCTCTACGCGCAGATGGACTCCCGTTCTTGTGCGGCTGCATCCAGGCTGATGGACTCCCATGTCTCGATCAGGACACCACATACAAACTCGGTTAGTGAAGTCTCTAGCCTAATTATATGTGACTGGACCAACTAACTACAACCGAATCACTGTTGAAGCTAGGATCGCGAACGACAACAAAAGTCGCCAGGCAAGTCAAGATCATTACGGTCCGTTAGCGAAGTCTCTTGCCTATCATTTCCTGATTATATGTGACTAGGCCAACTAACTACAACCGACGAATCACTGTTGAGGTTGACATCGCGCTGAACATCAACAAGAGTTGCAAGTCAAGTTAAGATCACTACTACTTAATCGCCAGTTGAATCAATCCCTACGTCGCGGTCCACGGTCCGTTCAACTGTTCAATCTAATTTATTGGTGCTAACCGATGTAGGTAACAAGTTTGGCAGCCTGCTACAGCTTGGACTATATACTGAACTGAACTGAAGAGTCATGGGTCCTCGGGTGGGACTATGCAATCATATTCAATTCAAACAATCCGGGCTCAACTTCATTCAAGTCGAACCGAGGATCTTTCAAGTTACCAACTGTCGTTCTTCAGCGGACACTTCGAGGCTGCCAGTGCCAACCAATTGTTCGAAATAAATCGCAGACTTAGGATGGTTTGATTCCATTCAAGTGGCCTGCTCGGAAACGAACTGGGGAATCAATTCAACTTGGCGATAGTACATACCTGCTCGGTAACAAACGCGGGTTCAAACGGTTCAATTCTCGAGGATCTCGGTCGCCTCGCGCGGGCTAGTAACCTGGGATGTTAGTCTATCATTTACCTCAATGCGCTCTGTATCTCGCAGGCAAGTCGTTTCCCCGATATTCCTCGGCGAGGTTGATCCCGCTAGCAGTCGCAATTTGCAAGTGTCGACGCCAACCCCGCCTGGCTCTCAATTTGTGAGTCTTTTATTCCTTCGCTGGCCGCAACTTGTTCAACCCGCCGAGCCTACCAGCGGTTATTTGCCTGATCCAACCTCGCGCTTGGGCTCGTTCACTTGGACGTAAGCAACACCCAGCGGCAGGGCGACGTCTCGCCTTGGTCCTACACTTCTCGAGGCAACGGGAGATGGTGAATCCCAGTCGCCCCGCCGACGGATCAATAAGTGGAATATCAAGAACGTCGCGAAGGTTCGACTACGCTCGGTATCATGTCCGACTCCCAGGTGAATGAACTCTCACTGACAACAGCAACAGTCGCGATCTTTCGAGCACATTTATCCGCGTCCGTTTGCGAAATGGGTTGGCTCACTCCCTCCCAAAATGGGTTCACCGCGTTCAAAATCAAGTTCCGCCATCCATCCACTCCAAGCTCCGGCCCTACTACAGCTTCCAATGAACGTCGGCGTCGAGAATTGGATCCGGAGTGGGTCCCTCATCCCTTTGACTCAATAGGTGGGTCGCATCACACTCGAACAAACGCCGTTCGAAATGAATATTGCACCCGGCATCCGCGACTCCGGGCAACAGAGCGGCGGCCAAGTGGAGGTGGGGTGGGTCACATCGCTTCAAGCCACTCTATTATTACCTTCGATTTCCTACAGCACCTACGGTATTTCGAACATCCCGGTCTGCGCCGATTCCTGATTCCCGCCGCCGGATACCTCCGACGACGGGTGAAGGTTGGTTCAGTTGAACTCGGAACGCGTTATTTGTGCCTGCCGTACGACGCCGGGCGCTCCACGATGTGTATCTACAGGCAATTCCAACTCGCCGCGACGATCCCACCTCCAAGTTCATTCTTCCTGTCGTCAATGTCGCAATTTACCAGATACTGTCCAGTGTCCACCCTACTTAGGTACGCGTGGTCATGCCCATGGCGACCTCGCAATTACGGTGGTCTGGAATGAAGTAATTATTGCGCTGGCATCCGGCCTGACGTGCACCCGGCCTGACGTTCTTGCAGGGTTTGAACAATTTGGACTTTTATTACCTGGGAGACACTTCAAGCGTCCAGATCTGTGCAGCTGAACCATTACGAGGGTATTCATATAATTGTTACTTTCTGCAAAACCCCACCCGACTCGGGTTCAACTTGACCCATGTTGAAAGTTGGAGCTTACTCCTCACCAACGCCTCTAAAAATTCACTCATGACGCTGGCGCATCGACGAGAATCCCGTCTTCCCGTCATGCCCTCCCACTCCCACTCCAACCCCGAGTAAGTACTCAGCGCTGCCAGCCATGCACGCACGTATCGAATGTATGACGCACGGAGGTTCCACGCTCAACCACTGCATCCGCAGAACGCCTACGCGACTCGGGACTGGGTCGGCGCGTCAAATCGCATCGCAGACGACTTGAACTTTCACGAACCACGCATGAAGGACCGGCGTCGCGTCGGGTGGTCTTCCTCAAGGCTGTCTTCGTTGAAAAATTCGTTCTCATCCCTGGCATCATTCTCGCTGTCGCTGCTGCCGCAATTTACCTACCAGACTGTCCACCTACATAGGTACGCGTGGTCATGAGCATGCGGCCACTGGTACCCCGCCTGGCGCGCATATTAGTAGTAGGTACGCGCTCTGATTTACATGGAATTTGAGAAATTCAACTTCACCCCTGCTCAGATCAACAACGAACGTGCGTGGGTTTAACTTGTATTAGATCAAGCTGCTCAATCGCTCTCCGCGTTCACTGACAAGGATGCCTTGGACTCTCGTATTGAACTTGAACCGCATACAATTCAACGCCGTTCCGCAGGTTGAAATCGCCGCGCATAAAAACAAAGCAAGATGGTCCCCGTCCCGCTCCCACTCCCACTCCGACTCCGAGTAAGCTGTACATGCATGCATGACGCACTCCGTACTCAGCTCTTCAAGACCCACGCCTACTTATACTTAGGGCGCATCAAGGTTCAACGCCCGCCCGCCGCCGCGATGGGTTGAACTGAACTCACTTATGACGCGAGTTCTATAAATTTATCCAGTACATCTACCCTGGTCCGCGTCAAGTTTTGACCCCTCCCGCACATCGAACTCACCCACTCATCCATGACGCTCACGCCAGTCGTTTTCGTCGCGTTACAATTTGCGATTTCTGACTTTCTGGAAGGAAGGTCAAGTCCAACTTCTTTCCAGGAGTCGCGTTCGCGTTCGAGTTTCGCGCCGTCTTACATGTACAATTGAATTCGCCATTTGCAATCAATCCTGATTTCTGATTTTCTTTCTGGAAAGAACTTCAAGTTCAACCTTCCTTCCTTCCAGGAGGATTCGCGCTCGCGTTCGAGTTTCACGCCTCCACCCAAGCCCGCATCCTCGGATTCGGAAACCAAGCAAAACGACCCCCTATCATCCAACTTTCTGTGTAAGTAAGTACCCCTATCTACGCGACCGATCGCGTCTCGGCGCGTCCTTATCCTTGTACTCGGGCACTTTATTATCTTCCACTGCGGCCCGCGTACAGTCAAGTCTTATGGTTGTACCTACGCACGAGTACTGTTCAGCACGAATTAATTAACTTAAGACGACCTTATATACAACGCGTCGGAATTAATATTTCGTCGAACAGCGCGGGCAGGTCCATACACAAAGAACTCTCCAAGCCTGATTTCTAGAAGAAGTTTCATACCTTCACCGCTTCCCCACTTGAACCCCGAGCGCGAACTAAGTTCTAACCAACCAAGCAAAATCACCCCGGACCCCTATCTACGCGACTCACCGATCGCGTTTTGTGCGCGAAGAATTCAATCGCGATTTATTCCACTTGTATTATTTCACAAGATGGTGCGGAGCCAGCTCAGCTCAGCTCAGTTCGTACCTACGCGTGCAGTCCCCGCATCGTCCATTCTTCCGAGTGGTGTTCGTTCGTTCGATGCGACATGCAGTCGTGCAGCCAAAAGCGGGTTGCATCGCTCCACAAACCACCCTCCTTCCTATCCTCCAAGTGCTGCGGATCTTCTGCACCTCGTTGCTTATCGCATACACACTGTACCCGCCCGCGGGTGCCTTGCCGTGGACGCGTGCGTGCGTGGCAGGCAAGGTTCTGCAGCCGCGGGGGCCTAGTATGACGCGCCCTGACGCGTCGATCCGATACCTCGATACCTCCCTCCGTCCGGAGTCCTAAGATCGATCCGTTCCCCGCCTCGGGTGCGTGTCCGGCGACAATTTAGAAGAGAGAGTTTTATCGATTTTTTTGCTTCCGTTCCGAGTCGTGGTTCGTTTTCATTTATTCATTGGAAGAAATCGAAATTTTAAACGCAGACCTCACGATTTCACCTCGACGCGTTCAATTCCGTTCTTTCTGTGGGCACCCCTACTCTACCTTTCCGACTTCGCTATCCTGGCCCCAAAGTCGTTGTTCCACCTCCGGCCACATCGAGGTTCAAAGTCCAACACGCCCCGCCCGCCATCAACTCGGCCTAGCATATTTTTTCAACAATTCTCTGATTCCTCACAGTCTGAATAAAACGACCCTCTGCAGAATGAATACCCACACAGCGAGCCCTCAGCCCTCCCACCAGAAAATTCTGTCCCTCCGAAAATTTCACTGCACCCGCCCCGCCCGTCCCGAGCGCGTCTGCATCATGGACATGACGCGCCCGCACGCGTCGATGCCTCCGCCGATTCGTCCCTGGGTCTGAGGCTCCATTCGGTTGCCGTTACTTAGCGGCACTTGGGAAATGTCCCCCGCCAGATCTAAATGCCGGTTACTTACGGGTTTAAGAAGCACTAGTTTATATTCGGGTTGCCATGTCACTTCGCGAATCTTTGTTTGGTGGTTGTTTACCACAGCCTTCTTCCCACTCGTCGCGTCAATTCCTGCTTTCCCCCACCACTTCTCGCACCTCCGACACCATGCCCAAGGCGAAGCCGACCAAAGACACGTCGGGCGACGCCGACAACAACTCCGGAGACACCAAAAAGACCCGTACACGCGATATTTGGCCTGCAACCGGACTCGCCATCCTGGTGCGTGTTTTCTTGGAAGAGAAGAAACTGGCGCGGCAGGCGGAGTCTGGGTGGACAGCAGAGTCATACCACAGGGTCGTTGTGGCTCTCGCGGCAGAGGGCATTGTCCGCACGACCAAGCAAGTCAAGTCGTGCTGGACTCGGGTGCGTGGTCCTTATTTCCATTCGTTCTGTCGCTGACCACCTTTTACCAGATGAAAGGGCAGTACAAAATTGTCAAGGGCATGCTCACCCTCTCCGGCTTCGGTTTCAACGCCGCCACCAAGACCGTGACTGCGACGGAGCAAGTCTGGGACGCGTATCTCCAGGTCCGTCTTATTTATTTCAGTCTTCGTTCGACGACGGCTCTAAAAATTGGTGCAGAAGCACAAGAAGCACGCGGCGTTCAAGAACCGTCCTTTCATTCACTACGACGACCTCGCCTTCCTCTGCGACGACGTCATGGCCACCGGGGAGGACGCCTTCTCCAACGGGGCCGCGGGTGGAACCCAATCCCAAAACCCCGACGATCACGATGGCAGCTTCGACAGCAACGGGGCTGGCGGGGCTGGCGACGACGGGGATGATGAGGAGGACGAGGACGAGGATGACGAGGAGCCGACTGCCCCACGCGGTGCGCTCAAGGACATATCGGCGCGTCATTATCTTTTTAAACCTGGCGCATCTTGCTGACTTGATTTACAACAGAACAACGCTGCTTCCTTCCCGAGCACTCCTAAGGTCCAGTCGCACCGAAGCATCGGTAGCGCGAGCAGCAAGAAGGCCACGGTCGGTGCCAATCGCTCGCGCCATGGTCGTATGTCCAGCACCTCCGTGCTTGCTGGGCTGGCTGCCTCCGTCGAGACTCTCGCGGCTTCCTTCCAAGAGGAGTCACAGGCCAAGACAAGTGACTCCCCTGCACGCCGCGAGACGGCCTGGGACGCCATGGTCGCCGACGAGGGCCTCGACCTCTCGGACAACGAGTTCGCGGCAGCGGTGGAAGTTTTCAGTAGCACCAAACTCGCTGACCAGTATTTGAAGTTCCCTGTTGAGCGCAAGGCAGCTCGTCGTCTATGGTTGAACACAGCGATTGGTCGTGTCATGGGTACTAGCTAGTTACATCTCTCTACGCTCCAGCTCCTCTACGTAGCTCGCCCACATCGCCTTTGCAATTGTATCGCGTTTCATGTCAGCGCGTGCTGTTTCCTCCGGTGTGATTCCATCCGAAAGTTCTTCAGGAAGGACTTGTGCGTGCGGGGGGCCGTCCATATCGTCCTCGTCCATGTCTACATCCGAGTCGGAATCGTCTTCGGCATCGGCGGGGTCGTGAAGGCGAATGAAATTATGAATGATCGCACATGCCATGATAATCCGGGCCTGGGTGCGAACTGAGAAGTTCGATGTCTGCCGAAACATCTTGAACTTCTTCTTGGTGGCTCCGAACGCGCGTTCGATGATGTTTCGCAGCTGAGAGTGACGCAAGTTGTACAACTCTTGATAGGTTTTCGGCCTGAAGGCAGTGTCAAGATGGAAACTGAACCGAGAAAAACTGAGAGCAAACCGTTCCCCGGCCTCTCCCCACTCGCGAAGATGATACCGAACACCTCGGTACGGAACCAGCAGAACATCACAGCTCGGATAACCCGCGTCGGCAAGGAAATACTTTCCCTGCGGGATTGCGAGGTCTGATCTGCGAGCGACGTTGAAGATGGCGCTATCGGAGGCGCTCCCCTCCCATCCCGTGAGTATGTAGATGTACTGCTGCTCGAAGTCAACGGCCGCCTGTACATTTGTGGAAAGAAAGCCCTTCCGGTTACGGAACCGGCCCTTGCGAGCATTGTCTGCTGGAGAGGTACCAATTTGTGTACCATCCAAAGCACCTCGCGCATCATCGAAGAATGGCGAGAACTTGGGGTTGCCGGTGATGTTGGTCGATGTCTGGGTGTCCCGGTTTGGCATCCGCAGGTACGTCTCACGGAAAGCTGGAGAGACAATAGCGGTAAGGACTCGGTGAAAATGCCTAGCTGATTGTTAGAACATGGCAAGAGATAGGGTTGGACAACTTGCCGGTGAATCGTATCGGGGCTACGTTGGAACCATTCGTGCTCCTGCTCCGTCGTGTTGTTGGTAACAATCATGTGAAGGAAGATCCCAAGGGCTTCATCCAAAGAAACATGCTTGGAGTTCCCAATACCGGTCTTTGCGCTCAGTACACGTGCAAGCTTGCGAAAGACGAATCTGTGCATGCCCAAGTTGCGGCGGATGCGATCAGGATGCCCTGAAAGCAGTTCGTCAATCCACATTTGACCAGTGCGGGTTGAAGTGTGATAGGGCTGTGGAAAGAGGCGTGGTTTCACCACCTCAACGACCCCAAGCACTGCAGCAAGAACCACACGCGCAACCGCAATTCGGCGCTGTTTACGGGCTTTGGTGGGGGACGGAGGCACCCGAGTCATCGTGGGCAGGTGCTGGTTCGCCTTCTGGGAGTCAGGAGCAAGGGAACGCGGCGGAGAGGAGAGAAAGACGACGCTCGAGACTAATCTGATCTCATCCGATTGAGAGTCGGCTTTATCGGCGCATCTCCGCGGTTCTTTGGGAAAATAACGGTAATTATGGTACTCATCAAAGTGCCGTTAAGTTTTGAAGTGCCGCTAAGTAACGGCAACCGAATGGAGCCTGAGGAAACGTGTTCACCGTTCATTAGCTTTGGTTTTTTGCTTCCGTCCTTCCGTCCGTCCGTCCGCTCGTCCGTCCGTCGGGGTTCAATTGTTGAACAATGAACAATGAACACGCCCTGCCCGTCCGCCATCAACTCAACTCGGCCTTAGCGTATTTTATTTTATAGATTAATTCCTCCCTTGCAGTCGTTCTTTCCATCCTGAATCCTGAAACGACCTCTGCAAATTTGAGCCAGCCCTAAGCCCTCTAAGTTCCACCAGAAATTTCTGAATTTCTGCTCACCGCAAATCACTGCACCCGCCCCGAGGCTCGGAGCGCGCGTCAGGTACTGCACCCGCCCCGAGCGCGTCACTGTAAATAGGACTGACGCGCCGGACGCGTAGCGCGCGACGCGTTTTGTTCTTATGATCAAGTCGTGTTCAGCGAAAGCACAGTGGACTCAGACTCGAAATAAATCAATGCCGCCTATGCGTCTCGATTCGATTTCATGTTTCTACTCTACACACTACTACTCTGTACCATAAGCTAAACCAACTAGATTGCGTATATATGTAAGATAAATTGCGAATATGTGCGGATGCGCGAAATGCGAAAATATGTGCGATATAGATATGGGTAGATGCAGACGGGCAGGCGGGAGATGGGGGCGGGGCAGGCAAGCGCGCTGGCCACAAAGATGGCATGGGGTGCGCGGCGCCGTCGTGCGCCGCTAGCACCGATCGGGTGGGGTGGTTATGGGTGTATGGGGGCGAAAGGCTCTCGCGGATCGCATCGGGTGTATCGTGTCGGCGGAGGAGGAAGGCGCAGAGTAGGCATGGGAGGTGTTAGGCGTTCACATGAATCGCGAACCCCCCACCCCCCCGGCCATGCGAGCGCGGTATCGGAAAGCTGTGGAGCAAATCATGCAGCTTGCCCGTCTTCGCCTCCGCGGTGCGGTGCGAGTGCACCCGGTGGAGCTCGTCGCCGCTGTGGACTCGCGCGTGCTGCGAGGGGTGGCGGTGGTGCGATGGGTGGTATGAAGGAGGGTGTGAAGGGTGGTAAGAAGGGTGGGAGTCGACGTCCATGGGCACGTCAGGCGTGCGCGGGGAGAGGCTCGCGAGGCTCGATTGGGGGGAGGAGGGCTCGAGCTCGGGGACGCTCGGGCGCCGTGCGTGCCCGTGCTGCCGCGGTGGTGGGGCGAGGTATACCGGGGTCGCCACCGCAGCCGTGGTCTTGCGGGAGGCGAGGTGCCGCGAGCGCAGCGAGGCGGCGAGGAGGCCCTCGTGGTGCGCGAGGAGGTCGGACTCCGAGACGCCGAGCTCCCAATCCAGCACGTCCAGAAACTCGCGCTCGATCCTTCCTACATCGCGCTTGCCGAAGACGCCCGTACACAGCGCCCAATGCACGTTCTTCAGCGTGCTATCGTTGGTGTACTTCGACGCAGTGATGAGCGCGCCGAGGAACACGCGCTCGAGGGCCCACTCTTCGAGGGCGATGGAGAGGTGGGGGCGCGCGCGGTGGATGTAGACGAGCGCGGTGAGGGCGGTGGCGGGGGTGACCTCGGCGCGGGAGAGGACGGTGTGCACGAAGGGGGTGAATTTGAGCGTGTAGGGCGAGGGCGGGGTGCGTGCGCGCCCGCGGGAGGGGGTGGGGAGGGTCGTGCGCCCCATGGCGTAGTCGACGGTTTCGGCGACGCAGTCGACGATGTAGTCTGGTGTCCAGTATGAGAGGATGAAGACAAAGAGACAAAGGGAGGAGAGACTCACCGATAACGTGCCTGTCGAGCTTGATGTCGATGAGCTGCATGAGTGCGGGAGCGTGTGTTGCAGGGTCGACGAGGGAGGCGGCGTGTACGGGGGACGAGCGGGCGCTGGGGCTGCTCCACGAGCTGCTCGAGGAGGAGGAGGAGGCGGGCGAGTCAGAGTCAACAACAGCGTACATGGCGGTTTAGTGGGTGGGGTGGTCGGTGTAAAGTGAGTGAGGTTGGCGCGGGAGTATATATACGCCGCAGCTGGGCGTCGATGGGCATGGATGGCATAAATGTATTTCAGTCACCGCCGCACTCCCGATCGGGAAAACGGCAAATCAGCCCCAGATCTGACTCGATTCGTGGGGGCACAGCCGCTGAGATGGGCCGGCAACAAACGCGAACCGAACCAACAGAACTGAGCTGAGCCAGATTGATCTGATGCGATGGCATGAACAACCCGATTTGGGATGCCGCGCCGTCAGCAGGCTGACGCGCCTTGCCGTGTCCACCCGCGTCGTCACTAGTACTGTGCGCGCAGTAAATGTAGCGAGCTCGTCGTCCGCAGCTCGCTGCTCGTCGACCGCAGCTCCACCAAGAAAATTTTACTCATGAACTGAAACGAGGGTATGTACGTTCCAGCGGAAGGCAGCAGCGCCTTCGCTTGTACCACGGCCCAAGACACGCCCGAGTCCGCCCCGCCCGCGCCCGACATCTACCCTCCGGCCCCATCTCCCTGGCCCATCTCAGCATCTTGATCCCTACCTATCCGAGCGAAATTCGAGGAGCGCCCGTCCGTTGTACAATGATTCCATCGCGCGCGCATCCCGATCGAGTCGGGGCCAAATTTTTCTGCAAATTGACTGGGTGATGGCGTATCTGACAACCGGCGAAATACTGCGTTGACTGCTCGAATGCAAGTCGCTTGCTTACTTACCCACTCATTTGTAGGCGTCGAACGACCGTGGAGCCCGCGCCCGTGCATTTCGCGATCCTGCAAAGTTTTTCATATCCTTCATACCATACCCCCGAACTCGAACATGTTCCGTTCTACGTTCAACAGCTCTACCCTGGTCTGTTCATCCGGCTCCAAACAGGTGCGCTGCGCTCAGTACACATCCGTATTACCGTCCATCCGTACTGTAACTGTAATGCACACTGACTCCCGGCTCCCGAGCCCCGTCCCCGTCCCCGCCCGACCTGCCTTACCCTCGGCTCGTTTTTTGAAAAAAAAAAAAACAATCTGGCTCGGCAAGATCCATGGCACCGGCGACTAAACCTACTTGCCCCGCATCCCAGCGCATCCCCTTATGCTGCCGAGCCCGATTCTAAGAACCCGCCGAATATTATCAATCGCGCCCGCCGGCGTTGCGAGCCATCTAAGGAAGGTGGGTGGGTAGGTAGTGAGGATCTACTTGCTATGTCATCCCGTTCCCTTCCCCGCGAGTGCTTACTCAGTGACTATTTAGGTTGGTCGGTTGGTGGGGAGGCAGGAGGGATACGCCGCGATGGGCGGGTTCGGTTATGAGTAAGTAACTTCGGACTGGTACTAGGTTCGTTGTGAGGTGAGTGGGCAGGATGACGCGAACCCGGGTGGGGGAGTGTCGTCGATCCTTGCGTGGATCTTCCGGTTCGGCTGAACACGCGTCGCGTCGAACGCGTCTTGGACGTCGCGCCGCGCCTTCACCTTCGCTCTCCCCTGATTCGCTTCAACTCGAGACTGAACCACGTCCGTTGAACATAGAGTCAACTCGGGTCGCATTCGTGTCGTGTGCACAATCAGTTCAAGCATTGAAGCATTCGGGACACTGCAGGGAGGTAAGGTTGTAATTCGCTCAAGCCTCAACACTCAATTTCCGATGCCAGATTTTTAAACTCCTATGCGGCGTTCATTCCGCGCGGGCGGGCAATTCGCTCAAGGCTCGCTCAATCACGCAGGTAATTCGCTCACCTCAAGGCTCAATCCCGACGGGGAGCGGCGTTCAACGTTCAACCCAGCCAAGCATTCTACCGGTACTTCGTTCGGTACGCGGGGAATTCAAGCATTCAGCAAGGTTGTAAGTAAGTAAGTAGTCATTCGCTCAAGCCTTAATTCCTGGCTTCACCGAATCCTATGCGGCGTCTCGTCCTCGTCCGAAATCCAACCAACTGGCAATCCCCGTAACCTCTCGCCCTCGAGGCTCATCCCACATAAATCCGCTCGCCCAATCCCTCAATTCCTCGCACCCGCGCAACCCCCATGCGGCGCCCACCCCACCCCACATCCCGAGCCCGCCCCCCATCGCGTGCATACCGTCTGTTCATTTCCTTGCCTCGCCCTCTACTCTATCAAATCAAATCAAATCTGGCACCGGCATTGGCAGATTATGCATTATACTAACATCATTCCGCCCTTCGTCCGCCCGGTATATACCGCAAACGAGGCATATCCCGTGGTACATAGGACGAGAGGAGGCCGCGCGTATCGCGATCTTGTTACTTCGTACTTGCATCGCACAGTGAGTTATGATGAACCAGAGTCGGTGCTCTGCTCTCGTTGATTCCGCTCGCTTCAAGGCGACGTCGGGAATCAGGTTTCGCGCAGATACAACAACTGTGAGTTACTGCTTGGAAATCCAGTTCAACATTCTGCCATCTACTACTCACGTACTTATGTCTTCCGTGGCAGAGACCCTTCCTTTGTTTCAGGGCCCCTCAGCCTTATCTGCGAAAGGCGCTCACTTACTTACTGGTATTGGCACAAACCAACCAATACCCTTCCGAGGTCGCCGTCCACCCAAGCGTACTGTAATAAATTCCCAACTGACTCCCGGCTCCCGAGCCCCGTCCTAGCTCAAGGTTCTCCCTGTTTTTTTACGCTCTGAGGGTTGAAGAGAAAGCTGGCGTTGATTTTTCTTCTTCTTGGGAATCTATCTGGCTTGGCAAGATCCACCGGCGACTAAATCTTGTTCCTACTCGCACTAGTCGTCGTTGCTTGCTGCCTGCCATATTGTATGCTTACCTGACCCCGCATATATATCGTACGTGCCGAGTCCCACAAACCCTCCGGCGGTATACCGTATCCTGCTATGTCATCCCGTTCCCTTGCCTTCCCCGGCTTACTCATTGAGTATTTAGGTTGGTTGGTTGGAAGGAAGGTGGGATACGCCGCGATGGGCGGGTTTGGTTCAATGTGTGAGTAAGCAGGTAAGGTTGGTAATGTTCAGACATCGTAATTAACGTCGGTATTCGTGTTCGGAGGTGCGCAGATAGCAGAGGTGGGCGTGATTTCGGAGTGAGTGGTTCATGTTCCTGGTAAGTATGCGACCCGTTACACGGATACTGCTTGGACCGAGTTCAACCTACTATCAGAAACCGGCTATCGAGCCACCTTAGCACTTTTGCCCGCTGCCTCCCCCCTACGCGACGTAGACTGGCCACATATGGACTCCACAGTGAAGATGGGCATCCTAAGAGTAGATTAGTATATTTTCTGGCAATTTTACGGGTTGATTCTGGCACCTGGCAAATTTATTTTCAGCGCTATCCCAAAATGGCAATCAACGGCCTTCCGAGCCACTTCGCAAAATGACCTCTTCACAAGGGTACTTTGGGACCGGGCGACCTTATAATCACTCAAAGGGGTCGAATGCACCCTTATATTGACTCAGAACACAAATTAAAGTGGTACAAGCTGTTGAACTAATGGCACTTCTGGCCGCGCAGGGTGGGTGGAATTTGTGTCCCGACAAAGGTCTGGCTGCTGCAAGGACGAGAGGGCCAACTGCGTCCAAATAGATGTTCAGAACGCTAAATGAGATGCACTAGCACGCACCTATACGCTTGAGATGCCCTCCTACCACCAACAACCTCACGAAAAAAATCCATATATGTATGACGACGAAAATCAGTCGTCCGGGGAAGTGGACCACAATGAAGCTCAAAACAGCGACGGGGGAAGGAAGCGGCATCGCAACTATCTCGCAGTCAGTGCTCTCAGTGCACATGCCGCACGCCAAGGTCACCCGAGCTTTGGATAATTCCCCAGAGACCCATTCGTACAGAGTCGTCCCAGATGCGGGTGGGGGTTCTTTGGCCAGTATATCCAAGGTTTCCGGATTCCGCGTGGGTCTAGGAACCCTCGAGGGCATTCTGCTGCGTATAAGGAACAGAACGCGTCCTCAAACTCCTGAATCGGCCGAGAATTGGGGGAGCAATGAGCGACGGAAGAGCGTGGGTCCTGGTCGGAGATAAGAAATCATCAATTCCCACCCACCCGAAGGAGACAATCGGGGCACAGCTTCTGATCAACGCATCACTCCGGGCTAAAATTTGAACCACAACATCCTCATACATCCTGTTCCATCCCATAACCCTCGTATCACACTATGAGGCACGCTAAATGGCTATATTCTTAAAATGGCTCGGAACCTAGTTTGGCTCGGAAGGCAGTCGGAGATAGTACACGTTTGACGTCTAGTACTGATGCATGTAGGTACAGTATGTCGAGACCTCGGTGGCAGAAACCGTTTCACCCTTATCTGCGAACGGCGTTCAGGCTCACTTACTAGTATTGGCAAAAACCAACCATCCATCCGACAAATTAGCGTTTCAATTTGAACTTGGAGCCTTGGTCTGATCCGTGGAGCTTCGCGTGCCTCAAAGTCTCCTTGATCAACATTCGCTCGATTGATGTTCCGTTTGGTTCGCATAAAAGCAGGGGGCGTCTTCAGCTGAATTTGAACCATGGATGTGGAAGTTACCGGAGCAAAGTCGGCGTGATTCGTTGATCGCCGGAGTGATCGCTTCGTCGGCCGATTGCATCTTTTACCACAAACCACGACGAACTTTTTCTTTTTGTCGGGCACCAGTTGCAGCAGGCACTCCCTGTCCTAGCCGGCTATTACACTTGCTAGCCCCCGACTCTGTCGCATTGCCACCCGCTCGCCCGACGATTCGGAGGATGACGGCGGGTATCACCTTCGTCCCCTTCCCTTTCTTCCCTTCCCCTTCCTTCATACTTCAAGTTCCGCAGGTCCAACTTCAAGCTTCAAGATCCTCTGATGCGGCACTTTGGCGACTCCTCCTGGTGATGCGAGCTGGCAGCGTGACTCTGGCAACTCGTCCTGTACCTCGCCCTGGATCGACGACCTACAATCGACAGCGCACCATCAGCAACCTCGAAGACGGTGCGAATCGATTAATCTTCTCGCCGCTGCCACGGCCTGGTACGACGACGACGAAGGGACTACTGTTCCTGTTGCTGCTGGCAATCTGACGCTGTATTACTTCAACCCGAACTGCGCAGCGCTGGCAACCAATCCAATCGTCTCTCTGGCTGGCTGGCAGTGCGGACTAGGCTGGGTCCTGAGGCACGGACACAGCAGCAGCAGTTCATTGCGCGGGCGGCGCCCGTCTTCGTCCTCCGTTCCTGCCGATCCGACGTCCTGGACGGGTCCCGCCCGCTCGCGCACCCGAACCCGAACGGCGCGGTGATTCATTCATTGAACTTGACTGGCGCTGCCGCTGTGCCTCCAGTTCATTGCGCCGGCGGCGCACGTCTTTTCGTTCTTGCCG
This sequence comes from Mycena filopes, assembly GCA_029281495.1. NCBI lineage: Eukaryota > Fungi > Basidiomycota > Agaricomycetes > Agaricales > Mycenaceae > Mycena > Mycena filopes. Next base: position 178,710 of record JARIHR010000093.1, on the reverse strand, counting down.
ATCCGACAACGCGTACGACCTGGACCCGACTGCGCGCACCCGAACGCGACCCCCGAACGGCGCGGTGATTCATTCAACTTAATTCTTGACTGCCGCTGCTGTGCCTCGCGCACGACGACGGGACTAGTCTGTGCCTTGACAGACCGGGCACAGGTAGGCACGCGTCCCTCCCACGGTTGGAGTGGAGTTTCTACTCTCCAACTCAACATCGACAACCAGATTCGAGAAAGGCTCCCTCCTAGGTAGTCGACCCTCGCTTGCTTGGGGAACTTTCGCCCCACCGCCCCGAGCCGACCCAACCCGCGAACCACCACTGGCACCCTTCCATCCACCCTTCAAGCCGCACCCCTCATTCAAGCTCGCACTCCGCAACCGAAAGCCATCGCCCGCCAAGTCAATCGAACGAACCCCACCGGGAAGTAAGTGCGCGGCGTCGCACCCGCCGGCACCCGCACCCGAACAACTCCAGCTCTCCTCTACGTCGCTCACTGGCACTCCAAGCTCATCTCCGCATTCCTGCATTCCTGCGACTCAGTAAGTATGTACCGATCCACCGAACAAGGTTCGAGGGTGTGTAACTATCCACTCCAACGCAGTCTCGGAAGGGAAGGCGAGAGGAGAGAGCTAATTTACCCAGATGGGCTGGGGCGGGTTAATGATCGTCCTCCTATCCTTTAAGGTAAGGTAAGGTAAGGTAAAGCAGTAATACAGTAACGCACACGACTACAGTACGTTATCGCGCAGGCAAGCGAACCGGGCGCGGTTCGAGTATGGTTGGCGGTCAGCGCGAATATTCTGCGAAGAACAAAAGGTTGAAGAGGTGTGCAATACCTCTTTTCTTTTTTCGTATCGCATCCTGATGCCTCATTCCTTCTTTCCCCACAGCTACAGCTATATGACGTAAATCAAACAGACAACATAGATGTAAGTTACATACTTAGGAGGAAGCAGTCCACGAAAATATGCTCGCTCAACAGCAGAACACGAGGCACACTGCTGTTGAGTTTTTTGATGTCCATCTTTTTTTTTTTCTTCCTTCAAGCGCTCAAGAAAAGTTGGCGCAGGGCGCTTATCCGTCCATTCGGAAAGGACAATGCGTTCCAGGGATGCAGAGCTGTAAGCGCTCCTACTACCTCACCACGAGGGCTCCCGAAGGATCTTGTTGGACACTGACTGCATTGTCTACAGCGCAGCACCCCGTCGGCGACACCTCGAACGTCGTTCGTCAATCGCGTGTTGAATCTGATTTCAGGATGCGACTCGGAATACAACCCCAATTTATCAGAGTGGAAGAACGATGGCGGTTGCGAACCGGGCGGGCGCTTCCAAGTTCGATGCCGTCGAGGAAGGCGAGTTCGGAGTTTACATACACCATACGCAGTTAACGCACCAAGGGTGCCAGGATACTACAGCACCCAGAGCCCTCGCAGTCTAGTAAGCCCCGGCCATCCTGGACCAAGGAAGGCCCCGCGAAGCCTTCGCGCGACGACGCAGATCATTCAACCCCACGGCTGATGTGATGTATTGTGATGCTCTCTCACTCCCACTCCCTGCAGGATGGATGCGCCACCGTTGGATCCGCGACGCCCAGCGCAGTCCACCCAGGATTAGGCTGGTTCAAGATCGACGCGACCGGAGAATCGTGGCCGTAATCAAGCAAGTTACTTATGTACCCCCTCGACGTCGAGCCGCGGTATCGCCCCCCGCGCTGGGGATCTCGGGAGGTTATTTACGCTGCGCTGCGCTGCGGTACGAGTATGTGGACTGAGTAATTAACTCATTACGAGGCGAAGCGACTCCTGTGGGGTGGGCGGGAGCGACCGCCGACGCGACGCGTATATCCCTCAAATCTTGGTTCATTTGAATCAACTATTTTCAGGGCATTGATATCAAAGCGCGGGCGGAAGGAGGATCAAGACGTCGGATTAGAGGTGGCCACAACTTGTCACAAAGGGGGAAACGAATCGGATCGTCGTCGCTCAACTCGCTGATTGCCTTTGGTTCGTTTGATTATCTTCAGAAATTTTCACCGACAATATTGATATATCACTGCTCGGGCGGAGGACTCGGAAGGGTGGCCACAAACGCGGACGGGGAAATAAATCGAACCATTCCCTGAGTGATCCCCGGCCCAACTCGAAACACGCGCCCGTCGTAATTGAACCCTGGCCACAACGCCTTAACGACTCGCGAAGAACAATAACAGTGGTGGACCTACAACCTCCGCATCTGCATCCCTTCGCCTACTAGCGAAATAAACAAACAAACCACCCTAGCCGCCGCCAGCCCCGCAAGTAGAACAATAAGACCCAAAAACTGAACAATACCACAATACCACCGGACCCACAGACGTCCACACCGCGCTCGCTAATCTGTTCAATTTGTCAGACCTTCTTGTTCTCCGGCGCGGCGTCTTCCTGCCCTTGTCTACTTCCACTGATCTCCGTGTGGCCACGTCGCCCGGAATGGCGTCGCCCTTGTCTCGCCTCACTTGCCTTGTTATCGCTTGCTTCATATCCTCACTCGCCGGCGCGATCACTGGCATGTTGTGTTGGCCACAATTCTTGATTCTTGATGCTGCTGCTGCAGCCGAAGTGCGCTCGCTAACGCGTTGTTCGTTGGCCACAGATATTTATACACGGAGTCAGTCAGAGCGACCCTGGTGCCCGGCCGCCAATCTCCCGAAGACGCATCTTCTGGCCGAAGTGGCCTTGTGCTATCGTGCGAGTCTTGATCGACGCCACCGCAGGACTGGCGGAGGGATTAAAGGTGGCCGCCGGTCGTGTTGGTTCCCATCGTAACTTAGTCTGGATGTGTCGCAAATTCTGCGACTTCCTCGGCGCATACACAATTTGCATGGCGGTTCTCGACTGGGAACGATGCTGCCAAACTATTGAACTGTCCCAGGACTGTCCTTGCATCGAATTCTAGCGGCCGGGCTTCATTTGACGACTGACACAACTTCTCTCGAAGCACAAGGGCATCTACGTTCTTCGACTGGCCGCCGCCGCACCCTTTGATTTTTTCCTTCCCTGTTGAAATTCGAAATTGATGGAATGTTCAACTTCAACTTCCCAATATGGACATCTTGGAACGAGAACCACTCCTGGCGTCCGTCGGCGGAAACAGGGTCGAGTCTCGTTGCAGTCGTCTCTGGATCCCTGCTGCCCTGTTGTGCTTCTGGCTTCCTTGCTTCCCAAGGCTTTTCCTTCCATTTTACTCCTTTGTTCCAAACAAGCTGGTTCGCTCCTCGTCCGCCTTGCCACCGATGTTTCGGTCCCACAGTAATTTGCAATCACTCAAATGAACCGCCCCCATTCCCCACATATCCCTCCTTGGACGTCTGACTCACTATCATCCTCCGGCTAACAAAGGAACAGCATTCCCAGTCAAAAACCGTACAGCACTGCACCTTGCGAGTCAAAAGCGGTCAAAACTCCATCCAAGGTGTATACTACGACCATCCTTCTTATGCACTCTGACTTGCCCTCAGGGGCAGCTGAATGAAAACAAACGAACCACTTAGCCGGCCTGCGCGCCAAGTGGGACCCACAGCCGTCCACATCGCGCTTTATTTCCTCGATCACTGAGTCAACCCATTGTTCGAACCCACAGTCCATACTAAGTCTCGCCTGTCGCACACGTTCGCACACCGTGCCGCCACAGTCGGGTAAGTACAATGCCCTCGCTTACCGCCGAGTTGATTGAACCCTCGCTTACCAGAATCCCGTACATTAAATTCGATTCGCGTCGGGTAAGTACAATGCCTAGGTTGCATTTAGGTGACGGCGTATTTCCCACAGCGATGACTCAGGTCTCGCTGCATTCCGATCACGATATAGTTGCGGGAGGGTCTCCCACGAACTTTGACTCGTTATTCGCACAGTGATACGACATTCGCGGTAGGATCTAAATGAGTCCTCAATACTTCGGCACGACCCTGCAGCGTGCCCAGAAACTGCGGCAACGAGGCGCGTAGCGAGACACACGTAGAAGATGTTGAACCGTCACCTAAATTAGGAACAATGGGATCGCCAGCGTCACTCGTGCGACTGCAGGGGTTGGCACAAAGGGAATCTCATCACTTCCGTCTTCTGAAATGTTGCCCACCGCTTCAATCTCTGGCGCAACCATTGTAGTATGTATGTACCTCCCTCGCCCTTGCTGTTTGATGGCTGTCAACATTTTTTCTTTCTCTCGGGCGCCTATCCTTCGATCGCGGGCGGCTCTTGCAGCGCGCGTCGATGCGTTCCCCGCATTTAGCGCCCGATGGCCGCGGGCATCAGAGCTCGGTTCGTTTCATTCTAGAGAACAAAGGCGGCGGAGAGTCGGGCGGAGATCAAGGGTATCAGATGGCGGGAAAATCGACGGAGTTGGAAAAACATTGTTAGGTCGCCGGTGTGAGTTCAACGGCCGGAGATGAGGAAGGGTCAGTCAGGATCGACACCCGAGAAAAAAAATGTGGCCACGCAAGGAAGACTGGAAGACTGGAAGGAAAATGCAACCATGGTTCGAAATGCAAATCCAAGCACTGCTGGTCTTCCTGTGCTTGACGAGGTGAGATAGTAATTGAACAGTTATCAGAATGAGTTGGCAGCACAGCGCTCATGAAAAAAAAACGATGTTTCAGCCCGACAACCCCGCTGCTGTCGATACATCACAGAAAAAAAACTGAGAGAAGCCTTCAAGACCCTTCAACTGCCGTGTTCGCTGTCCCGGTCAACACAGCGCGTCGCGATCGCTTGCCTGCTCCGGCGAACAAAGGTTGAAAAAAATGTATCACTGCCACCACTCCTGCGCCGAACATCCCGGAGTGTCTCGAACGCACGGTTTAGTGACTGGCAATCATCTTCAGCCCGCGGACGATTGACGGACATTAGGGCGCCCACGTTGTCGCCCGAGACATACATACTATCAGATGGGAACCGCTATGCTATCCCGACCCTACCCCAGCAACTCGAACAGACGGCGCATCAATTATTTGAGTTTTGATCCCGGAGGTCCCCGTCCCGGCGTCCCCCTCACGAATGCATGTGGAAGGACACACACAAGTCATGATCAGCGAACGGCGACCCCGAAATGGCACAAAATGCACAGGATTACGGGCAGAGCGCCGAAACCGGGATTAGGTCTAATGCCTGAGCATGTCTAGACGCCGAACAACTTAACATCCGCGGCGCAAAGAAAGTTCAACTCAGTCTCGGCTTTCGCCACAGCAACCATGCCCCCAACCGCCGTAGTACCGTCTATGCAGAGAAATATATCAAAAGGCATGCGCACGCGCCTCGTCCAAATTCGGACAAACCACCGCCTCTGTCCAAATAAAGCAAAAAAAGGAAGCGGCATTTACTGTTGCGGGACTCATTTGCGCCACAACGTAGAGGGCATTCTAGAAATCTAATCTATGTCGAAGTCAATTACGCTTTTATTTTACGGAGTCTTACCTGGCTCGGTTCGCCGCATTAGAATATAAAAGCCACAGACTTTGCCCGCATGAAGCGTAGTAACAGCCGGGCATGCTGCTCTTTCTCTTCTAACAGACTTGACCTAAAATTCCGCCCATTGTCCTTATCATCATATGAGGAGTAGAGAATAGCGTTGGCAACAGCTCAGGTGACGCTGCAGTTGCGAGGCTGTCGTTCCGTTCGAATATTCTTCACTTCAATTGCTCAAATTGAACTCACAAAACAACCCTTGGTATTGCCGTACCCTTGTAATACCACTCCCGTTCACAGCCAACAACCCAGCTCACTTCCTAAAAGTAAGGCTTCAACACATCCAAGCAAATGTTGTATATATTTTCATCTACACTGGCAACGACCGTTCGAATACACGTCCTGTACAAAATTGTACGTAGTACTCGGAGGAAAGGCGACAAAATATGAACGAAATCGAGTATATGAACGAATATGCAGCGGCCGCCTCGCCCAATCCAATCTTAAAGGCGCGCCAACCCCACCTCACCTAGTGCACCCATTCCTCCCCATCTCGTCGCGCTGCGGCATCACCCTCGTCGTATTTCTCAATCCGTCTAGAGTCCGGGAGTCGATTAACACACACACACACACACGTTAGCCCGCTGCTCCACCGCGACCGTTTCGGCTACCGCGGGGACGCCCGCGGGGCCGCTTGACCTGCGTGTTGGCACCGTCCTCGCCCGCCCCGTCGGCGCTGGTAGTAGCGCCATTGGTGTTGGCATTCGCGTTTGCTAGGAATGGCAAAAAATCAGGTTTCGTTGCGGCAAAGGGAATATGAATGAAACCCACCCGCTGCCCTTTTCCGCTTCTTCTCCGCTGGGGGCGTAGAGGTATTCTGGGCCATATGCTGATTATTGGGCAGGCCGTTCGCGTTCGCGAGTGACGACGTTGCCATGGAGGTGCCGGGACCAGCGGTCCGTCGTTCAGCGAGATAGCTATATTGATTATAAGATTAGCGTGCCATATTTCGGGAAGATAACATTGGAGAGAGAGATGGGCGGCCAAAAAAAAAGAATATAGTAAAGAGGGAAATAGAGCGAAGGCAAGGGAAGAGAGACGAGCCGATGCCGCGATGTCCGCCTCGGTTTGCACGCACAGAGTGGCCTCCCGCCACAGCGGCCGTAGACGCTCCTACGGCTCGGGACTCTTCCGGAAGTCGCCGCTTCGTACGCTTCAGGCGTTAAGCCCCGCCGTCCCCGCTCATCAAGTGACCCAGCCTCATCTTAGACCCGCTCCGTCCGTGTCCACCCCATCGCAGCGGTGGCGACGGACATCTGCTGAGGACCCTGGACGACGGCCGGCCCGAGCGGCGATAGCGCGGGCGGGCCCTGTGTGTCGAAGCCGCCATTGTATACAGCCGTCCGGTCTTCGCCCCGAGTCCAACACCCAGAATGCGCACGCGCACGTCGACAGAGCGTCCTACGCACACGTCGGACCTCCGGCTCGAGATCGCCGGCGCGCACTTGCTGACTGTCCAATCCGACTGACTGACAGAGAAGCCGGTAGGAAGAGACCGGTCCTCCTCCAACACGAGAAGGCAGCAAGACGCCGGACGTAAGCACGTCCGTAGGTTGCCGGCCCACCTGCCCCCTCGCAGACAGATCTGACCCAGTTCACCAGTTCATCATCGGTGGCCCATCACAGAGATGCGAGCCGCACGGGCTGGGCAGGGGAGGGGGAACTAGGAAGTAGGAAGCGCGGACCGAAGGAACAGTGTAAATGCGGGGTGCGAGGTGCACGGGCGGGGTAGGCCTCGACCCATCCCGTCAGCGACGAATCGCAATGAACACGGAATGTGCGTGAGACGGGGCGCGTCGGAATCAAAGAAAGGTGGGCTAGACCATCTCGGGTGCTACCGGAGGAGCGTTCTAGACCGCGGTCCGCGCATCTTTGTGTCGAGATAGTCGAGATAGAGAGATTCTCCGATTGAGTAGAGGCCCAGAACGCCGCTCGCAATCCAATGAGAATATACTGGGCTTGGACCCGCGTAGAGAGGACGACCAGCGCACGTTGCATCGAATAGAAGAGGAATACGGTCGAGGCCCGCGCCAGCTCGACTCCCAATTCGAGACAGACGGCACGCCGTGTCCCCCAATGCAGCCCCTCGCGTCCGTGCATCCAGATTGGGAATGCGATGCGCGAGAAGGTGCCCGAAGCGACGTAGAAGGCGCGCCGGCGGCGGGTAACGCGGATTCCTGGCAGCAGCGCGCGACGGACAATGAGCTCGGCGTGACAGGCGGAGACTAGCACCATGCGGTACTGCAGGCCACCTTCGCCCTAGGTCGCCTCCACTCCTCCTCCTTCCTCCCTTTCTGCCACCCACATCCCCCAATGAAACGCAGCACTTCATGCATAAGCACAGTACCACGGGTGTATCCACACCCCCCGCGTATGCCCGCGTCGTGCATACTCGTCGTCCACGCCCAGACACGACACCGGATCCACTCGCTCGTTCGCTCGCTCGCCTTCTCCCGCGCCTGATGGTGGAACACCCTGTCCACACAAATGCGACACCGGCGTCCTACCCCAGACACGCACACATGCACCCCAGGCCGGCATCCAACCCGGCCAAGCAAGGCGAATGCGTCAGCCCGCAGAATCACTTCTTCCTGTTCCCAGCGTCCGATCCACCCCAGTCAGGATCGCCCGGTGTCCTTCCCTACGGGCCAAGAAAGAACGAGGCCGGCGTCCCAACGGCCATCGTGCGCGCAAACATGAGCCACAAACGCAAGTAGAGGCTCGCGACGAGGAAATGACCGACCGAGCGAGCCGGCGTCCTACTTCAAGCACGGGGGCCCGCCCGTATCACTCCGCGGCGCCCACCATGGTGGTGAGATCCTCGGACCGCCCGAGGGCGGGCGAGGAATGAAGATAAAAGGGAGGAATGAATGACCGCGGAGGGAGGATGGCCGTAGTATCCCGAGACTAGCCATGTATATGCACGGCGACTCGGCCAGCGGACATAAGTACGCGCCTGCCCGACCACATCGCAGGCTTCCCCGTGTCCCGCCCCACGGGATTAAGGGAAGAAGATACCCGACCAAGAGTGAAATGAAAATCGAGTGCAAAAGGGGGGAAAAAAAGCAGAAACAGAGGAAGGCAAAAAGGAGGAAAGGCAAACGCACCCCGCGCCCTTGCCATCCAGCGTCTCCTGCAGGCTCGGTAGCGGTGGCTGACCGAGGTCTGCGCGAAGGCGGTCTACGTCGGCCTGGGGGTTACAGCGGATCCAGTGGAAGGAGAGGGCGGCCGAGGCAAAGTCAGATCGAGGACAAGGAGAGGAAAAGCACAAGGTCAGTCAAGGGTCTTCCACAGAGCACAAGATAGGAAGGAGGAGCAAGGTAGAGACTCCTCAAGACGAGGTCGCGCATCCAATGCCCAAAGAACAAGCCCAATCGAGGAAGCTCCAAACGCACCTTGGCCACTTTATACTCCGCCTCGCTCAGCGTACTGATCTTGGCGCGCAGTTGGGTGCGCTCGCGCTCGAGCGTCGCCTCGAGGAGGTCCGCTTGGTTACGGTCTTCGTTGACTTGGCTGAGACACTCGATGAGGCGCGCGCGTTCGGATTCCAGTCTGGAGGGAGGTCGTTAGTGACGTGCAAGTGTACAACGCAGACGAAAGCAAATTGTTTCGGGAAGGCGCGTATAATTCTAGAAGGCGACCGGTGCACGCGACCAAGCCTAAGGAAAGACACTCACTTGTTCCTCTGTTCCCGAATATCCTGTACCGCGCGATTCTTTTGCTCCAACGACGCGTGCGCTGATAGTATGTGCGCAGTATGCAGCTGCAGCGTGAGCGCGTGTTTCCTGCGAGAAAAAAATCGTGACATTATTACACCAGGTCAAAAAAAAAACGAGAATGAGACGCGCACTTGAGTTCTGCCGTCTTCGCGAGCTGCACCAGGTCCTTGGTCCAGTTTCCCTTGGCCACCACGGGCTGCGCTTGCGCGGGCGCTTGCCCATTCCCACTCCCACTCGCGTTCGCGTTGCTTGTGGGTATGGGCGTCCCAGAATTGTGCACCGCTGGCCCGGCACGGGGGACGGTCAGCGTTTGCTGCTGCTGCTGAGGCTGCTGGGGCTGCTGTGGTTGTGGATGCTGCTGCACAAGATGAGAATTGCCTCCGTGGTGATGCTGCGTATCCTGCGGCGAGACGGTCGTGGGATGCAGTTGCTGGTGGGGCTGGTGGGCTGGAGGCTGCTGGACTTGGTGCGGGGCGACATAGTGGATGTATTGGCCTGTACGAAGGGTGGAGGCCATTTATTTTGCGCTGAACCTCACGGTGCGTGCGGGATGGGTCCTGGGGGTCCGCGACAAGGGTGTCCGGTGTCAGAATCGATCAACTGGGTGGTGTTTGGAACGGAAGCCGTGGGGTCCATCAGTAAACTCAACACAGGTTGACGTTGACCTCAACAGCTTTCAGCGCAATTCTTTGTATGGAGGCTGCGCTGACTCGAGACAGGATCTACTTCACCCACCCCTTGCACTTGGTTCGCCCGCTCTCATCATACCCAGCCTGCAACTTCTCGATTTCTGTGGCCATCTTCTTTGCATCTTCAGGCTGTCTGGCGGTGTACTGCGCAGCGTGGCGCCGTCGGGGGAACGTTCACGCCCCAAAGTTTGGCTACTCGGTGTCCAAAACCTAGGCCACCCAAGGACACTTGAACCATAAACCCATTTATGTTTTTTTTACGTTCCTACAAGTCGGGTGCGCTCACAAAATCGTATGCCTCTGACTCCCATCGTTCCAGGTATTTCAAGGACTTCAAGTGTCACTTACTCCTTTCTTTGATCCCAGTTATTTCTTACCCATCTCTTATCGCCGATATTTGCTATCACCACGGTGGCACGGTCCACCGCAATCCCATCGCGGTTCCAAATCACCCTCCCCAATTTCAAACATCCCTTCCAGTTCCCACCTCTGCTTCATCTCATCCCATCACCGGCATTCACATCTATCTACTGCTGCGGTACTCTCACTTTTCTGGATCAAGATATCACGATACCAACAAAAGCGATGCAGCGACTGCCCCCCATCAAGGTTGAATCTGCTGCACTGGCCTGGCCTGGCTCGCATTGCGATTCGGGATGCGGAAGCGGGGAATCACCGACGGCGTCATGTTCATTGCTCATTAATATGGATGGAGTCCCGAAGGTAAAAAGTATGTACTTCAATGTAAGTGGAGATGAAGTGAAATCTAACTCGCGCAGCAGTCGGACGGACTTCATTCAGCTGCAACGGAACTCAAAGCAAGTAAGACCCAAGGAGTCGATGACGTCGCGGTTTACCTCGACGCTGGCGAGCAATTTGCTACTGCGCGCGCCGCGGGTGCAGGTAATTCGAGTTTTCCCAGGAGCTCTTCGGGTCTGATCATCAGCAGTGGATACAGTTCAATTCGACAGTCGGCCGCCGAATACTCTAGGGACAATGTAGAGCGTTCAAGGTCTCTTCCGTTGCAGATAATTCATGCGACGTTCAAAATCTCTTCGGTTCGACTTTTGTTTCCGAGACGACATGCCGCTACGCACCCACAACTGTCGCAAAATTGTTGTCTTCAATTTCCAGCGCATCTGATTCGAATCCCAGGTCAACAGTTGAGGACCTCAGGATGCTTGACTCGACCCCGAACGTGAATTGATTTTATTTACTCGTCTCGACAACTACCGATGATGGTTGTGATCCAGGTTGAACTCTCCAGTGCCAATCAACTCTCGGCTGGGGAACTGATCTCGTTACGCCTGTTGGTCGTCGTTGACTCGGATGCCATCCGATGTTGGAGCGGCTCTCGGGGCGGGAGCGGGAAAACGGCCACCGGCAAGCTGCGACGATATGACAAGTCCCGTCGGGTACCCTCCCGGCGGCGATGATCAGCGCTGGTCGTTATTCAACCGTCATGATCCATGGGGGATAGGAACGCCCGTTCATCCGTGGCGCCTAAACCAGGGCCAAAGCGCATAACTGACAAAGTGCAAGTTGGTCAGACCGTTCAATGGGCATTTGTTCAAAGCTGATGCTAGGTTAATGCCGCGACCCTCATGTTGGGCCCACATAGATAATCGGTCGGCTCGTCCTCCGTCGTTGGCCGTCGCGACATTCTTTGAAGGCGTTGTGAATGCGCCGATTTTCGTCGGAATAGCCGACGGAATCCATTCCGGGTTGCCGGTTTTGGGTAGTCCGTCGCAAGATATCTGCGGGTGAATATACGGGCTCCCTCGCGCGCGAAGGGAGTTCAGCAGAGATGAATTCATACGTCGATCCAGATCGCAGTGCGCAGTCCCACCATTTTTTCCATTCAGATTTGTACATGACTTCTCAACCGTCCGACCGCGTCGCACTGTGTCGTTCTTCAGTCCTATTCGTCGACGAAGTCCAGCGAACCAGTTTGTTTGGGCCGTATATCCGTTCATCCGTCAGTGCGACGGTTGATCCTCATTCAGCATAGCAGGTTAGCTGCCGGATCTGTGAGTTTTTGTGTCTGTCTCGACATCCTGATTACGCGGTGCGCGTCGACGCGCGCTACCGTGTGGAGGTGTGGGGAAGGTTGGACATCCGAGTCGGCTACACCTGGAAACTCGGCGCGTAATACATGCATAGGTGAGTTCGATCACTGGCAGGAGGGTTAACGAACCGGGGTAAGTACCGTGCTGGCTCAGATCCATCCAAGTCTATCCAACCCCCCACACGTAGCCACCGATCAGGCGCATCAACTCCGGGCGCTCTTGCATCGGGGCACGACTTCGCGCGTTGGGGCCGGGGTCTGACAAAATGAAAGATACCTCCACGTCATTTATGTATGGCCTCGAGCTAAATGCGTCCTTACTCGGGGCTGGAGTGGGAGGCGTCGGGAATATTAAGTTCTTCTCCAGACATGGGTGAGTTCCAACTTCGACAACTTCTGCCCCAACAGCACGGGTCAAGTTGAATCCGAGTTATGATTGGTCAAATAATGCGCACCACTCGGGGACGTGTCGTGGTGCATAGTAGGCAAGGCAGCTGCAACAAAACAAGAAAGTTGTTGAACTTGTTGCAAATCCCAGGTTTCAGTTATGTAAGTGAATCAAAGTGCGTACTCTGGTATGCGTATGCGCATCAGGCTGGGCGTCAGGTAGTTCATTTACAGAATGCTCATGGCCACGGGTAGCCGGGCGAACAGTATCTACTATCCCCTGGTACTTGGTTGCGGCATCGGCGACAGCGACAGCCAGAATGCTCTGAAAGGCGGAAGTTGGAATGGCCTGAAGATGGATGTATCCGGACTGTGGTACGTATACTCTATATATACGGCTCGTGGAACTTCCCAGGTAACGCGTCAAGGTTCGTGCATCGTGCGTAGGTACATACTATTTTAGCCCCCGATGTGTCCACTGATTTGATGGAAAGTAATTTACGCTGAAAGGGCTATCTGTGGTCCCTCGACTACTGTCTGGCACGATTCATTGTCTAAAACTACCCATCTTGTAGAGGCTTCAGAATAATTCGGGAACACGAGGAATTACGACGCCGATGCCGATTTGATGGCTGTGTTTGAACCTCGATGTGGAAACTACATTGCGGCCCTCGGTGCAACAAGGAATTTTGCCTTGTTCTGAAACTGAACATCGATAATCAAAGGAAGTACATAGAGGATTGTTGTCCTTTTTTCCTGAGGTCAAAGGTGCTCTCAGGAAAGAGATATTGTCGAAGTGGAAGGTGTTTTGATGGAAAATCAGCTTTTTGGGAGGTCCCGATTTTCTGCTGGGCTCATTTCCAGCACGATAAATCCAATTTTCTCCGGAGGCATTGGGGTGGTCCATGGCAACCACATATCATTTTTACGAAGGATTCTGGGCTGAACTGGCAGAGCAATCACGAAATATTCCACTTCGGGGTGCATGGACACATCAGGGGCTAAAATAGTAAGTGGGCACCAGGCACGAGCTGAGCTGAGTTGGCTCCGCGTCATCAAAAAAATATTGAAATAATCACGACTCAACGCGCCCGAGACGCGATCGGTCGCGTAGATAGGGGCCTCGAGGGAGATAAGATGGATCGATGATAGGGGTCGTTTTGCTTGGTTTGCGCTTGGACTCGGGCTTCAAGCGGAAGATGCAGGTGAAACTCGAACCCGAACGCGAATCCTCCTGGAAGGAAGGTGAAGTTCTTTCCAGAAAACAGGATTGCAAATATTAATTCAATAAGGCGGCGCTCCCATGAGTGAAACTCGAACGCGAACGCGACTCCTGGAAGGATGCTAAAGCTGGAACTTCTTTCCAGAAAATCAGAAATCGCAAATTGTAAGGCGGCGAGAACAACTGGCGCGTCATAAGTGAGTGAGTTCAACTCTGAGTTAAAAAACTTAACGCGGAGCAGGGTAGATGTGTTGACCCGGGGCCAGCCTCCAAGGGTTGAGTGAGTTTAAAACTGCGGGTTGCATCCCGGCGGGCGGGGGTTGACGCGCTCTAAGTATAAGTAGGCGCGGCTCTGGAAGAGCTGAGCACGGAGCGCGTCATGCATGCATGTATAGCTTACTCGGAGTCGGAGTCGGAGTGGGAGCGGGACGGGGAGCATCTTTCTTTGTTTTGGTGCGCGGCGATTTCAACCTGCGGAACGGCGTTGAATTGTATGCGGTCCTGGTTCACTATAAAAGTATCGCGTGAGCAGCTTGATCCAATACAAGTTAAACCCACCGTTGTTGATCTGAGCAGGGGTGATGTTGAATTTCCAAATTCAATCAAATCAGAGCACGTACTTGCACCAATATGCGCGCCAGGCTGGGTGCCAGGGACCGCATGCTCATGACCACGCGTACCTATGTAGGTGGACAGTCTCAGTCTCTGGTAAATTGCGGCATCGGCGACAGCGAGAATGATGGTAGCAGGGATGAGAACGAAGAATCCAGCGTGACGCGCGTTGACCAGGCGCGGTTCGTGAACGTCGCCTGCGATGCGATTCGACGCGCCGACCGAGGCGCGAGTGGGTTTGCATCGTACGTAGGTTTTTCTGCGGATGCAGTGGTTGAACGGGGCGTTGCAGCGTGGAACCTCGGTGCGTCATACATTCGATACGTGCGTGCATGACTGGCAGCGCTGAGTACTTGCTCGGGGTTGGAGTGGGAGTAGGAGAGCATGAAGACGTGAGTCTCGTCGATACGCCAACGTCATGAGTGAATTTTTAGACGCGTTGGAGAAAAAATATCCTCGGTTGCAACTTTCAACATGGGTCAAGTTGAACCCGAGTCGGGTGGGGTCTTGAAGAAAGTGTCGTCAGTATATGAACACCCAAATAATTTATGGACGCGCCCGACTCGGTTCAGTCGCACAGGGCTGAATCATACTTGCTGTAATTGCGAGGCTGGCATGACCACGATTTCATGGGGAACCAAGCAAACGCTGCGAACCTAGATCTCGGTGTCGGTCTTGAGGCGGAACCACGGGGGATCGGTCTGTGGTGGAGTGAGCCCAGGGAATGGGAGAAAAGAAAGACTGGACCGGTTCTGGCGACCTTCCTTTGCGATAATGCTTTTGGTGCGGAAGGTCTTTTTGGAAGGCTGTTGGAGGTTGTGAATGAGAGGTGCAAAGAGCGTCGTAGAGCGGCATAGTGTCGCCCTGGTGGAGGACTGGATGCAACTGGATGTGGTTCTGATAAGCTTGCCCGTGTTTGGCATCGGCTTCAAGTTGGCACGTGTCCATTCTGGCTTGTTCCCGAACTAATAACCTCTGTCAAGTTCTTTTAAAATGCGCGTCGCCACCTGGCTCTCGTCCATCGTCTTTGCTGTCGTCGTGCTGACTGCCGATGTCCCGGCGGAACCCCAGGTCGTGCTGGCCGCCGATGCCCCGACGGAACTCCAGATCGAGACCACCTTCATGCCGGAGGAATGTCCCGCGAAAGCGGCAAACGGTGACTTTCTTGAGGTCCACTATGTGCGTACCCGGGCTCGTGTTGCACTCTGGGGCGGCGTTCACGGCCTTGCATCGTCTAGACCGGCACACTGTCTGCTACCGGAGCCAAGTTTGACTCGAGGTGGGCTCTGGACAGCTCGTTACGCTGCAAATGGCTTATATGCATTCAAGTTTGGACCGTGACTCCCCTCTCACGTTGAAACGTCTGCGCGGTATTTTAGCGTTGTGTTTCTCAGATACTAACGACAGGGTGTAGTGGGTGTTGGGCAAGTGATCAAAGGATGGGACCAGGGTCTCATCGGTATGTGCTTGAACGAGAAGCGCACACTCACTATCCCGGCTGAGCTTGCTTACGGTCCGTTCGTCCTTCAACACACGCTCTTGTACTCACTTCGACGCAAGGCTCGCGCGGCATTCGCAGGGTCATCCCCCCCGACAGTGCCCTCGTGTTCACCGTCGAGCTCGTCGGTTTTAATATCAAGGTTAGCCACGAAGAGCTGTCGCAGTCGTGCATGCACTTAGCCTTCTTTGCCTGACGCTACCATTTCCAGGGACGCGAGCTCAACGTCTGAGTGCAAGTCTGAGTGCGGGGAGTAGAGAAGACAGTGGGCGGACCAGACGGGCTTGCTGTCACCATGTTTTTGGTGCGTATACGATTGTGATGCATGCATCCCTCGAAGGCAGCCTCACGCTTGTGTTCTTCGTGAGCTATGCCAAAATTGTGTGCATCATAGGTGCGATGTTCGCCGATGTTTAAACTGCTAGACGACCTAGAATTCACGCCTCCAGCAATTGAGAAGCCACCAGTACGCGGGCCGCGCAGAAAATACACAATTCATTCCGTCCTCCCCCCCCCCCCCCTCTCCAGATCTGGCCAAAAGTACAACAGAAACTCAACTACACTACAGGACAGAGGCCGGTTCGTATGCGATAAGGGAAATGTTTGTCAAAAGGAGCATGTTGGACGCTTCAAGTAAGACTATCCCAGGTAATAAAACTTCAAATTCCGTTCAAACCCTGAAAAACGTCAGGCCGGGTGCACGTCAGGCCGAATGCCAGCGCTATAATTACTTCATTCTAGGCCACACCGTAATTACACGGTCGCCATGGCTGGGATGACCACGCGTACCTATATCTATCTAGTTGGACAGTATCTGGTAAATTGCGACACTGTTAGCGACAGGGAGAATGAACTTAGGGTGGGATCGTCGCGGCGAGTTGGAATCGCCTGCAGATACACATCTTGGAGCTCCCGACCTTGTAATTTAGGCACAAATAACGCGTCTTGACGCGTTTCCGAACCAATGCAACTTTGATAGATACAGAATCGGAAGTATCCGGTGGCGGGAATCGGGAGGGACCGGAATGTTCAAGATACCGTGCTGTAGGAAACGGAAGGCCATAATAGAGGTGGCTTGAGCGAAGCGATGTGACCCACCTGTAACATGTAGTTGGTAATTTGGGTTGCGGGACCCACCTCCACTTGTCCTCCGCTCCGTTGCTGGATGCCGGGTGCAATATTAAGTATGAACGGCGTTTGTTCGAGTGTGATCCGACCCACCTGTTAAGTCGAAGGGATGAGGGACCCACTCCGGATCCAATTCTCAACGCCGCCGTTCATTGGAAGCTGTGGTAGGGAAGGAGCTGGGAGTGGATGGACGGCAGAATTCGAAGGCGGTGAACCCATTTTGTGAGCAGTGAATCAGCTCACTCTAAGAACGCACGCAGATGTATATGCAGGCATCGTTTGCGGTGGATGATTCAGGAAGGAAGGAGGCGGGCTATCGTGAGCTTCGCTTGCTGTAAGGTGGGCGCTCGTTGCAACTGCGGCCTGACCCGACGGTGCCCGAAGAATATATTCATGGCTTGCTCGGAAGATTGCGACTGTTACTGCAATCGACCCGGCAGTGGGGTTTATTGGGGTTTTGAATTCACTTGGATGGGAGATACGGAGGGTAATCGAACCTTCGCGACGTTGTGGAGTTCTTGGTGAGTATTGCATTTAGTGATCCGCCGGCGGGGCGACTGGGATTTGCCATCTCCCGTTGCCTCGAGAAGTGAGACGTCGCCTTGCCGCTGAGTGTAACGCCCGTTCTACCTCCGCGTCCAAATAGGCGAACAACCGCTAGTAGGCTCGTTTTCCCCTTCGAGGATGTATGACGCCTCCGATTTCGAAGACCCACCTTGAAAATGCAGATAGATAGAGGGTTATCTTGAGTATGTCTGACGATAGCCGGCTTGTTGAGATACTGATAGTTCCAACTGGTCTGCTGGAGAAGATTCCAGAGACTCATTATTCATTGCTTACTGATCGTGGTTGAACTTTGTAGAATATTCTAGAACATATCTGTAGTAGTATAAATACCCCCGTAATGTAGCGGGCAGGGCATCCGTTTGCCAGGCACTGCCCTAGCCTCAGTCAACCGGAATTTCTTGTGTGTTCACCTCGTCCTTCTAAGCTTAACAGCTTAGTCTTACGCGCACCCGAAAATCTAACACGGCTATTGGGGGGGGGGGGGGGGACCAAGAACCACGTTGCCTCGAGAATCGAACCCACCTTTGTTTCGAACAGGCACTTGAACTTGATTGATCCAGTGGCGGCGTTGCCCCGACGCCGGGTTGAAGTGAATCCCGACCAGGCAATTGAACCAAGCCACCCTTCTGCGATTTATTTAGAACAATTGATTGGCACTGGCAGGCTCGAAGGGTCCGCTGAGGGACGACAGCTGGTAACTCGAAAGATTGTCGGTTCGACTTGAGGAATAAATTGAACATTTGATTGCTTCACTAAATCGCTGCAGCGGGCTGCCAGACCTGTTACTTACATCGGTTAGCAGCAATAAATCAGATTCAACAGTTGAACAGAACGTCCGGACCGTGAACCGTGATTCAACTGGCGCAAGTACCAGTAGTAATCTTGACTTGACTTCCCACTTTTGTTGTTGTTCGCCCTATCTTCAACAGTGTTTCGGTTGTAGTAGTTGGTCCAGTCACATATAATCAGGAAATGATAGGCTAGAGACTTCACTAACCGAATTGGATCCTGATCAAGAAATGGGGTGTTAGCGCAACGGAGTCCAGTTCAAGAGCGGGAGTCCATCTGCGCGGAGAGGGTTTCATGGTTGGGTCCAGTGCTGTTGGTCCAGCCTTGAAAGATTCGGTTGTAGTTGGTGCGCGACTAGGATACTGTCCGGTCGTACCAGCTCTAGCGGAACGCGCTGAGGCTTACCATATTCGCAAACCCGAGTTGCCTTCAGTGTCAATGCAAATAGGCTCGGAAGGAGGACTGCCGGCGCGCGCCGTTCGTCCGAGTCGACGCTTCGGATTCAGTCGGAAGCTTGGGAGTGAGTTTTGGTCCGACTCCCATGCCGATTCCGGTTTCCCGAAACCATAATCGGCGCGCCGAAGGAAAGAAAGCCGTCTAGCTGACAAAATACGACCTAGTCAGACCGCCGAGGTTAGCTTGCCGAATTACCGTGTTCGAACTTACCGAGTCCTGGGTCCATACCTAAACCGGATTGTTGACTTGTTGTTGACCCGGAGTTGGCTCGATGCACCGGCCGTTGGTCGTCGGCAGAAAACACGTCGGCGTCGTTTGATCTCTGAATGGGACGATTTTTTGTGTCAAAGTAGTTGGGAAGGCGGTTTTGGTTAGTGGGCCGCCGAAAAGATATCCGCGGACGGGTGCGCGTCCAGCTCAAGCCTAAGTTGAAAATTAGCCGTCTTTCCGAGATGGACAGTAGCGGCACTCGTCGCTGACTGGCTGCTTTTGCCAACTTGAACTTGAACTTGGATTGCAGGCCAGCTCGGACTCATTTGCCGCCGAATTGGATAATACGAGCGAACCAAAACGAACCGTACACCCGTTCATCAGTGGAAGCCCCAGATGTGCCCCAGATGGGCGACCGTCGATCCTGATGATGCGGCGGGGTCTTGAGTCTGTCTCGACATCGTGATTACGGCGAGCGTCCGCGCCGGGACGCGTCCCTCGTGTGAGAACATGGAAGGACATCCGAGTTCGGGGATTAATAAATAGGACTGAGGATTATCAACGAAAACGGAACGATTGCCCGAGAAGGGGAGATTATAAATTACCGTTTTATGGAGTGCGTAATACAGATCCCGCAGGATGTCGGGTTTTTACCTCCGCTGAGGTGCGGAAGAGGCTAAGTCCTCAAAGGATGGTTAGAAATGCTCTAGATGGGGTGAGAGGGTGAATTATGGATACCAAGTAGCTCGCTGGCGGCGAGAATTTGGGTCGTGACAACGGGACTCCGGGCTTGCTTCCGAAGTAAGCCCAACTTGACCTGACTTGAGGCGACGATGAGACTTGCTAGCACGCAACTAGCACGACAAGCGGACTTGAACGGAGGTCGCAAAAAGATTGGAGATGATGGTGGCTCGGAGAAAGAGGTTACCGAGTCCCGACACGGGTCATTCTGAATCGGGATGATCGCGGAACAACTCGCATCGCGATTTCCTCCTTCCACCCTCACTCACGCGTCGCGCACATGCTCCCCAGCGGGCTGGTTCAGCGGCTGAAGTCGGACGCTGGCTCATTGATAGCGCGCTCGTGCAGCCGCAGCCGACGTCGCTCACGTCCAGCCAGGACCGTACTGCCATGATCGCTACTTAATCGCTGAATTCAACGGCCGACACTGGACAGGCGTCTTGCGCGGGCACGAGTGACCTTGTACTTAGGCGATGGTACCGACTGGATTCGCTACGCGCTCGTCGGCTTTCTATCACAAATCCATCGGCCCTTGGGGTGGCCGATGTCTCAAGCAAGTCGGCGAGAATTGGCGCCGCGCCAAGTCTCCTTTGGCTGGCGAAGGAACCGCGAGCACGTACGAGCTCGATTGCCTCGTGGATGGTCCTGGATTTCTTGGATGCGTGTGATCAATTCCTTGGGACTTCGGACTTCTGCCAACTTGGGGCCGCAAATCATACAGATCTCTCTTCCGCTTGCAACCCCAGGACCCCATTATCCGCAAATTCTTCTCGAAGGTGGTTCGCCCCGGTGCGCAGTCGACCTGAACAGCCTGCCCAAGCCGCAGTGATGCATAGTCGCATCGAAGCCTTGTGGAGTTACAGTGCGAACGTCCGCACAAGATCCAAGACTTCCGTCGATCCGCGAGGTGCAAATTCGCAAGCTGTACAAGAGCTGTACATGTAGAGCCGCAGTCGGAACGAAGATTTGCACGAATTCTACTGCTCTGCTGGCTCGCTTTGGGTTGGAATACGTGGACGCAGTTCTCAAAGTGGTTCAATTTATTCCTGTATGGCGCAACTTCGCATCGTTTCTGGGCCTGTCTATGTTTCACTACTAGAACCAGACCCTCCCGCCGTCCACCGTCGCCTCAAACCTATCGGCCAGGCTACAAAAAGTCCCAACACTCCGTGTTCAACCCTGAAGGTGTAGCCTCGACCAACGACTCCGAAACATCAAGATCGAACGTCTTCAGCATCGAACGACTGTCGGTCGGCTCGATTGATTCATCAGACACGACCCAACTCGTCTCGTCCACTTCCTAAAAAATAATCGAACCATTCTTCTGCCTCCGCCGACGGATGTACCTCAACTAGAGGGGCGCCGTCGGAGGTTATTATTGGCACGTATGCGTGGTCCCTCGGTCAGCATAGGAGCCTCATTGTTTTCACAGGACAGCAGTTGTGGAGTCGCCGTGATATTCACGGAACCCACCTTCTCGGCGAACACGGTTTGTAACCGGCCTAACGGACAAAAGGTGATGATGACCACAAAGCGCCGACGGCACTCCCATCCTATTTTTGTGTACCAACGGACAGTAGCGGACCCGACTGCGGACGCGTTTCTCGCCGTGGCAAAACGACTGGGTCGGTGTCTTGGCCGACCTCGGCGCGAACCTCCACCATCCGGCGGCTTGTTGAACATTTCTGCGAGATCGCTCTCACCAAGTATCTCCAGCCTCCTTGAAACGCAGAATGCGCGGAAACAAAATCACTGGCGCCCTTCCTCGAAACGAAGGAATGACGCGAGGTTGGCTAGCCAATAAACTTCCAGCGCGGTCTCTGCTCTTGGATCCATCGACCCACTCTATCAATCAGAGACCCGATTCGAGACACATCCTCGAACACAACTCCAGCACGCGAATGAACCGCCAGCGTCTCTTTCATCCCGACGCAAATTTGGAACCCTCCAAAGATTATATGGGCGAAGTCTCGTGGAGTTACTGTGCGAAAGGCCGCACACCGATAATTAAGATTCAAGACTTCCGCCGATCAGCGAGGTGCAAATTCGCGAGCGGTACAAGAGCTGTAGAGCCGAGCCGCAGTCGCCACGAAGATCTGCCAAGAATTGGACTCTCACGTTCGCCGTTGGCTTGCGCACGGTTGGAGTACATGTACGGGATTCTCTATCGGCGTTCAGTGAGGCTATCCAGCCTCTCGTCTCCGTCCCAACACTACCGGGATGTCCATCAGAAGGCCACCAGCCCGCCTCGACACCGAAATATGATCGAACTCGAATGAACCATCAGGAACGACTCAGTTCGTCTCTTCCACCTCCTAAAAGGTAATCAAACCATTGCTTTGACTCCGCTGGCCCAGAACCCCTCCCGAAATAACGGATGTATATCGAGAGAGGGGCTCCGTCGGAGAATATCATTGGTAATTCTTCGCATTCATTCGCTCAACAGGAGGTCCATTCTCTTCGCTCAACGTGATATTCTCGGAACCGCGAATGTGGTTCGGCTCGGCGGACGGAAACGGACGGCCTTGTCTTCCCCACGGCCCCAAAATTCAATGCGTCGGTGTCTTGGCCACGCAAATCCCACCTCCTCCACTCCCATCGAACTGGCTCCCACCTTCTTCATCGCCCCCAAGGCTGCAAGGATGCACCGCTGTTCAGGCGCGGAGCCAAACCAAACCGACTGGTCCCTCTCCCCGCAAGGACAAAATGCCGCAAGATTGCTTAGGTCAAGTGGATTCCTTGATTCGAAATTGTCGACTATGTAAATCAATCAGTCAAATCAGATTCGAGACTCCACAGCGAACTGACACCATTCGAACCAACTGCTTTTCGACTTTTCGAAAATACCAAGAATTATCTGGGCGGGTGCTTTTACGCGGTGTTTCCTACATAACAACCGCAGTATAGGCAGCGTTCCAGGTTACTTGATCTACAGCAAGTTTTTCGACGCGCCCACAGGCGGTGTTGGTAGTAAGCACCCTGGACCAGCTGATTAATATTCAGACCGTGGTTCGAAATGTCCATATCTACGCGCCACCTCCGCTCCCTTCGTCGCCCCAGGCCTGTGTTGTACGAGAACAACGGACTGCGTCACTGTTTGTTTTCCCGCCTCCGTCGTCAACCTCCCAAGCTTAACTTGTTCCCCGCATGATCTCCGTTTGAGTTTGACCCACATCAGAATCTTTTTCGGCGACTAACAATCGCGCCGGAATCCAACCAGACCAGGTTCCTTGCTTGGCAAATCCCACGGCAAGCCCGGGCTTTGCCAAATTCTGAATTGTTGATATATGATTTACGCGCTAGGACTGGAACCGAAAGTTCGGTGAGACGGGGAAGACCAGCCGTGCCTTCAATCAGATGCGTTCAAATCTGACGCGCTAAAATCCAGCATGCCGCATACGCCCCAGCATTGCGAAATAATTCGACGACATGGAGGCTCATACAGGCGACACGGACCTAATAAGTGGTAAGTTATTACGCCCCGTGTCCGAACGCGGTGTAGATCTTCTTCTCGCATTGGCATCACCGTGGTTCGATTTCTATCAGCACGCCAGGGTCGCCAAACGCCGGGTGGGCGAGCGACATCTTGGTGCGTTCAGCGAGTCCGCCTCGTCGCAGCATTGTTCAACCCTCGGTTGAACTGAATAGCTCAAGCCAATTCAACCTGCAGTGGCAGACTAAACCCGATTATGCAAGGCCCCGCCCGATGCCACCTTTATCTGCAGGTCCAACGAATTATCAGCGCAGAAGCTTCCGGCGCGGGTGAATCGACTGCGCCACATGCATCGCGTTCAATTCAATATGCGTCCTTGAGCCATTGCCTCGGAGATTTCTCCTCTCCGCATTTGTTTCGAGCGCGAAGTTCAACCAAGAATTTTACGTTACGCATCGACATTAGAATGAGAGTTTCGAATGATAATGGTTTCTTCGTCTCAGCATTCACCCCTGATGTGCCCTTGGTGAATGTTGCAGCATGCCTGTTCAACAAACTTACCAAAAAAAGAAAATTGAACATCGCCGAGATGGCCGAGCATGTGGAAGTTCACAGCCGATAGGGTTTTGAGGTGGGTAAAATACATTGAGAGTAGTTAGTGTGTCGTAGGCCTTAGTTGGTCAACTTGAACTCGTCGTACAAGGTTATCCCGTGCATTGTATCCCCAGGACTGCCATCCACAGACACCACCAGCCCACTGATATTCCCGACCGACCTTAAGTACTGCGCACTGTCAACCAGAAGCGCCACCACACCGATGTCCATCTCAAGCGTCCCTGCCTCTGAGAGATCAAACGTGATATGATATCCAGACGGACTTCCCGTGGTCAGCGTCGGGGGGTAGGTGTCGTTCTGCCCCGTCGGCCGCACGCGGATGCTCCCGGGCTTGCATGTGGCGGCAACGATGTTGGCGTCCCGTGCGGCATACCCGCTGACGTATTCAGTCCCGTCGAGGGCCAAGAAGTCGAACCACACGAGCGAGTACGCCCCGAGGCGCCCGTGGCCCCAGTACCACGAGGCGACGTTGGCGGTGAACAGCTCGTTGCTCCAGTTCTCGTTTTCCGTCGGTCAGTCCATCTTCGACATATGAAACGGCTGTAGAAGATTTACCTTGTCATGATATCCTGCACCGGTGAACGAGAGCGCTGTGTCGCCAACGATCAACTCGACGGAGGACATGGCATCCGGGACAGCGTTCGCCCATCCGATCCCAGGGGCAACTTCCATGTTCTGTCCCGCCTCCGCCGGGCCACAAGGATAGTGCTCTGGGGCAACCTATCCGGTTGCAGTTCAGGCGTGAATTCCACCTCTGCATCGTGCAAATAAATGGCGCACCGGATCGAAACTGATGCTGCCCTGAACTCCCACCTGCGGGGCATCGATCACAACGGTGTAGTTGGCGCCGCTATGTCCCCAGCTGAATCCCGTTCCGGTCCAGTTACCGCTGGAAACATTGTCGTCAGATACAACGGTCGCGCCAGCGCCGTCGATTAGCGCCGTGAACTGCGTGCCGTTTGGGAATGAGACGAGGAGCTGTACTCGGGTGATCGAGTCCGACGGGGGAAGGAAGGGGAACGCCGCGCCCGCTGCGGTGTAGAAAACGACGACAACGGAGGCTAGGGCCTCAGTGGGATCAGTGGATACGACGTCGAAGTACCACCAGTCGAAGCTGCTGCCGTTTATCGGGTGGATTTTGGGTGCATCGAGGTCAGTGGCGGTAGAATTGAACAACGCGGTGCTGCTGTCGCTGCTGACTGCCGCTGGGATGTTAAAGACTTTGGTTGATGACCCAGCGGCGAGTAGGAGAGTTGAGAGCAGCGCAAGGAGAAGTCTGCGGGCCATGCTCTGTGAGGAATGGGTCGATTTTTGTGACTTGCTCACATAAATAGCCGGGCAGACGGTATGTGACGCAGACCGGTAGGTAGGTGGAATTACACCCCCGGTGCCGCCCAGTAACGCCGGGACCTGGAAGTATATCCGACTCCCGAGCCTGATCCTTCAATCGCCAAACCCCGCTTGCTTGCCGCTTGCAATCAGTTTCTTCGAGTTTTCTTCAAGGAATATAAGGGCGCTGTTCCAACTTGAACTTCAAGTCGAATTCCCACCCACCTCGGAATCTATTCGCCGCCGAATCGGAGAATAATGAGCGAAACATCTGTTCATCCGTAACTCCAGCGGGCGACTGCCAGGCCATCCTGATTTGATTGCGGGGACAGGCGGGGACTTGCCTGCACTTGTCCGGGCCGCGAGCGTCCTCGAACCGTGTGAAAGCATGGATTATTAACTGTGCAAACTGAGAGAAGGGCCTCGAAGTACTGTGGGCGATGGACACAATGGACCATCGCGAGCTTTCGCCTGCACCATTTTTGTTCGCTCTTTCAACTTCTTTTATCTGAGGGTTTGGAGTTGCTCGTAAGGGGACTGCGAGGCGAATGCTGGCGAACCAGTCTTCCGAGTCGTGGGAATTCGATCAGAGATGGAGGTAAGGAAGATTGGTCATGTGTGGTGTGACGACCGTGACACCCGTTTTCACGAACCACCACTTCTTTTGGATGGCCAACGTCTTCTGCGAGCCATGTAGGTGTCGCGACTTCACAAGCTCTTTGATACTCACTGGAACAGGCACAAAAATCCTCCGGCCGCCGGTGGCAGCACCCAGCCATCCCGAACTCTTGAAAGCCAATTTGGACGAAATAAAATCGGCAATTCTGCAGCACAAGGCCTGCCTAGCTGCACTCGAGGCTAGGGAGCGCGAAATCACGCAGCGTCTCACGCGAGGTCTCATCGCATACCCCGTCCTCACCCTTCCAAACGAGATCGTCTCGCACATCTTCATCCAATGCCTTCCGACCCACGGCCGCGTGCGACCTTCACGCTTCCGTGCTCCACTGCTGCTCGCCCAAATATGCCACCACTGGCGCGAATTAGCACTCTCAACTTGCCGCCTCTGGGCCGCCGTCGATATCGCCCCCGAAATTTACCGACCGGTACCAAGTCAGGTCGAGAGAGCCCTTCCCCTCATTCAGACGTGGTTTTCCCGGGCAATGGCATGTCCGCTATCCCTCACAATCCGCTCCAGATACCACGCCCTCCCGATGGCAATCTACGGTATCATCTCGGGGGTTGCTCCGCAACTCGACCGACTTGAACTTAGCCTGTCCGTCGAGGACATGGGTTCCATGCAACGGCTTTCGATGTCCTTCCCCCGTCTCCGGCGCCTTGCGCTCCGCATTAATGGCCCGGAGTCCCGGCAACTGCGTGCAGCTTCCTTGTTTCCAAACACTCCCGGGCTTTGCGATCTCGACATTGGACACAGCACGACCGCTGAGCTCATGCTCTACCCAAACTTAACCACGCTCCACCTGGAGTTCACCTCGCTTGAGCAACTATTGCAGATATTGCAATCACACTCCCAGATCAATGATATTACTGCGCAACTAGCGCAGGCCCCTTCCACCGTTTCTGAACCCCGACCGTTTCCGAGCCTCCACTCCCTTAGGCTGTTTGGGGGATTCAAGGCTGTCCAGGCCGTACTAGATTCGCTGACTCTCCCCAATCTCCGTCGCCTGGAACTCCACCGCGAGGTGGACCTTTCGCCCTTTCTCTCCTTCCTCAAACGTTCCGCCTGCGCGCTGAACCACCTGACCCTCGGATTCAACTATGGCTGCGACCTCCAGAACTGCTTCGTTGCCCTCTCCTCCCTCACATCCCTAGAAGTTGACATCGACGACTTGACGATGGCCGACTTCCGCGTGCTACTTGCCGCACCCACCCTCGTGCCGCGCCTCCGCAATCTGTCCATATGTTTCGTCACCAACACCCTCGACTACACCCGCTTGGTCAAGAGCCTTACGACGCGACGCCATCACAACCCCGAGTTATCGTCCGTCAGGCTTGATATCCATCATTACGAGGACGAGGACGATGGCGAGTGCGATGTACAGTGGCTCCCGCCGCACACAAAAACACTACTCCAGGACCTGCTGGCGGATGGGCTACAGATTCAGGTCAATTGGACGCCCGATTCTCTTTTGCAAGAGTCTGAAGGGTGGCCGGAGCGATGGGTCGGTGAGTTATTCCTCGGTTCGCATGTCAGAATGATGCCTTAATTGTGTCCAGATCCCTGTGAAACATTTTGGTAGCATGTACCGTTTTACCATAGCTGCCTCACGTTGAGCTCTATCCTCTTTCTTGTAGTTTCACGAGAGTCTGAACTACTAGCTCAGAACGCCGATGTTTTTCTTTGGTTCAGAGCTCACATTTCGGCGCCCTCGCGGGACGTCTCTCTCAACGCATTTTAGAGGGGCCTTCACCATGTTCGTGAGCGCGTTACCGATCCACTTTCGTGAGGTGCCAATCTCTCATCAAATTGCCAAGATACTGGGTTTACCCCTGTCAAGATGTTGTCTGGGAGATGTTGCGATGTTCGCGTCTACACATTGTCGAATATTAGGTGAGTGGGAGTCGACTAACATCATTGACGGGACTCACCTCAGTGAAGCCCTTATTCATGGATTTAGCACACGGAGTGCGTCCCGACGGAGATGGGTTCGAGTTTTGCGCGAGAGCAAGACAAGGATAGCGAAAGGCGGCGGCAAAAACTACAGTTTCAACCGTGGGAAGGTGGTCGGTGATCTCGGCGTTGCGCCAGCCACTTCAATTTCAGCCTGAGATATTCAAGTGAGATATTCAAGTCATCCTCAATACGATATGTGGTTACACCGTATTTACTGGGGACAACGACAGCGTCTCATGAAGAGATAACTTACTACAAGCACGGTGAGGCGCCAGGTCAGCAGTGGACCGCTTGAGGTGGTTGGTCAGTGGGGCGGGGGCGATCGCTCAGAAATGAAGCGGACCGCGTTGAAGGACCGACAAAAACCTCTCATTCATCAACATACCCGTACTTCGGCACCGACTCATTTCATCCAGTCGAGGAGGGATTCAGGCCTACAAAGCTGTCAAAAACAGTGAAGCTGCCGCTGGAGATCCTTAAGGAATCAGCACAGCCGGAAATCAGTCCAATAAACCACACACCATCGACCCCACCGCCCGTGAAAACACAAAAGCACCTGCGGAACCCCCCCAACTTCGCCAAATGTGCCCTTTGGGCGCCGCAGGATGTTGCTGGTCGTCGGGGGAGCATTCCGTGGGGATCGCGGCGCGTTCTACGGAGGGGAATAGGCCAGGAAGCGCGGGCGGTCGAGGGATGGTGGTGGTGCGGAAGAGAGAGCATACAAATATTTGGTCGTCAGGATTACCGACGCTGGATCGCCGTCGGACCTCGACTCACGAAAGCTCGCACTCGGCTAGCCACCTCACGAGTGATCCGCCCCCCGCTCACGAAAGTTGCCATCAAGCTCACGATGATGGCGCGCAACCTCACGAAACCTCGCGCGCTCACGCGCTCACAGACATGTATATTACCCTTTTAGAGCGCCATGGTTCATTTTTCAGGTTGGCTGGTGCAGTGGTCGTGATCGTTGGTTGTGTAGAAAACACGCCGCTCTACTTCGTGGCGTCGTCATCTATCTGGGACGATTCTTGTGGACAGCCTGGTCAGTGGACCGCCGGAAAAATATCCGTGCGCAGCTGCGCATCCGTTCGCTACACCCACTTGTGATTAGCCTTCTTTCCGAGACAGGTGCGACCTCGTTCACTAATGATTCTGCAGTAGCCGTGAACCTGAGCTCGAATCCCCGGGCAGCCTTCCGCTGGGGGGCGGTTGAAGGGATGAGGTGCATGATTCGAGCTGCTGTGGTGTGGTGGCGGGGAAGAGTCTGGGTCGCGAAGCCAGTTCAACTTGATCTGAGTGAGCGCTAGTAAGGGAAGCGAGCCGGAACGGATAAACTCCTCAAGTCCAGTCCCAAAAAGTTGGAGATGATGAAAATTGAACATCGCCGGGATCGCCGAGCATGTTGAAATTCACAACCAATAGGTTATGAATCGGGTAGAATATATTAAAAGAGTAGTGTGTTATAGGTTTTAGGCTAGTTAATCAACTTGAACTCCTCGTACAAGGCCGTCCCGTGCATTGTATCCCCAGAACTGCCATTCACAGGCAGAACCACCCCACTGATATTCCCGACCGACCTCAAATACTGCGCACCGTTCACCAGAAGCTCAATCACACCGATGTCCATCTCAAGCGTTCCCGCCTCTGCCAGGTCGAACGTGATATGATATCCAGACGGACTTCCCGTGCTCAGCGTCGGGGGGTAGGTGTCGTTCTGCCCCGTCGGCCGCACGCGGATGCTCCCGGGCTTGCATGTGGCGGCAACGATGGCGCCGTCCCGTGCGGCATACCCGCTGACGTATTCCGTCCCGTCCAGGGCCAAGAAGTCGAACCACACGAGCGAGAACGCACCGAGGCGGCCGTGGCCCCAGTACCACGAGGCGACGCTGGCGGTGAAGAGCTCGTTACTCCAGTTCTTCAAGAGTATCGTGTCGGTCAGTCCATCGACGTATGAACAGGGTGTAGAAGATTTACCTTATCGTGATATCCCGCCCCAGTGAAGGAGAGCACGGTGTCGCCAACGGTCAATTCGACGGAGGCCACGGCATCCGGGACAGCGTTCGCCCATCCGATCCCAGGGGCAACTTCCATGTCCTGTCCCGCCTCCGCCGGGCCACAGGGATAGTGCGCTGGAGCAACCTAATTCGGTTGCAGTTCAGATGTGAGTTAATTCCGCCTCTGTATGATGCAAATGAACGGCGCACCGAATTGAAACTGATGCTGCCCTGAACCCCCACCTGCGGTGCATCGATCACGACCGTGTAGTTGGCGCCGCTATGTCCCCAGCTGAATCCCGTTCCGGTCCAGTTGCCGCTGGAGACATTGCCGTCAGATACGACCGTCGCGCCAGCCTCGGCGTCGACCACCGTCGTGAATTGCGTGCCGTTTGGGAAGGAGACGGAGAGCTGTACTCGAGTGATTGAGTCCGACGGGGAGAGGAAGGGGAACGCTGCCCCCGCCGAGGTGTAGAAAACGACGACAACGGAGGCTAGTGCCTCAGTGGGATCAGTGGATACGACGTCGAAGTACCACCAGTCAAAGCTGCTGCCGTTTATCGGGTGGACTTTGGGTGCGTCGAGGGCGGTGCCGGTAGATTTAAACAGCGCGGAGCTGCCGCCGCTGCTGACTGCTGCGGGGATGTTGTAGACTTTGGCCGATGACCCAGTGGCGAGCAGGAGAGTTGAGAGCAGCCCAAGTAGTAGAAGTTTGCAGACCATGCTTTGTGAGTATGAATGGGTCGATTTTCGCGACCCCTTAAAATACTTAGTCGGATAGACGGTGGTGTGACCAATTCCCGGCCAGCTCGGAGTCTACTAGCGAAGCAGTCCCGAGTCCGCACATCCGTCCATCCGTGGCCCCAGCGTCGATCCTGATTTGATTGCGGGGACTCGCCAGTTGCTCGCTAGGGCTCGAGTCTCCGCATCTTCATTACGCTCCGCGCCGCGACACGCGTACGTACCCAACGCCCGAGTTCGGGGATGATTCACTGAGGATTGATAATGAAGGAATAACTGGAGCTTACAAACTACTCACCGTCCCTGAAGCGCCAGATTCCGCAGGATCACCCGTCGGGGTTGCACCAACGCTGAGGTGCGCAAGAGGTCAAGCTGAAGCCGTGATTCGCAGGTTATGTGGAAGTGCGGGGGTAGACCGATGAACTCAGGTCGCAAAAAGGTTGGGGTTGGAGATGATAGTGGCACGAAGACAGAGGTTGCCGAGTGCCGGCCGGCGTGGGTTCCGAAATTTCGGAACACATCGGATCGCGATTTCCTCTTGACCCTCACCTCCTCGTCACACAGGCTCCCTATGTAGCGGTTTGGCTCGGCGGCTGAACTTGAAGACTGGCTCATCGATACCGCTTCTGTGCCCGCGACGTCGCTCACGTCCAAAACCCGAGTCTAGACGTGGCATGACCTGGTCAGTAGAACCTGATTGAATTCAACGACCGGGCAGGCATCTACCAGGGCAAAATGGCCCTAGTATGGCCGACGTATTAAGCCAGTCGGAGAAATGGCGGCACGTTTCCTTTTCACGCGTCTCGGATCGTCCTGGCCTTCTTGGATGCGTACGATCAATACCTTGGGACTTCTGCCAACTTGAGGCCGCAAACCATACAATTCTTTCTTCCGCTGGCAGCCCAAGATCTTCCCTTACCCGCAACTTGAAATCCAATCCTTCTCGAAAGCAGTGGTTCGCCCTGATGTGCGCCCGAACTAGGAAACCTGGCCAGCATTCATGCGTAGTCGCATCGCGAAGTCTTCTGGAGCTACAGTGAGCAAGTCTGAGCAAGTCCGCACTCTTCCCAGATTGGCGAGGAGAATCCGCAAGCTGTTCAAGAGCTGTAGAGCCGCAGTCGCAACGAAGATCTGTCAAGAATCCCCCTCTCACATTCTCCGGACTGCTTCGGGGGCTGGCCCCCGGTTGGATACGCGTGCGGGACTCTCAAGGTGGATGTCCCGTCCAGTGGGTCAATTCATCCCTGTATGGCTCAACTTTCCTTCGTTTCTCGACCTGAAGTGAGCCTCCAATGTTTCAACGTATCCAGGCTCTCGTCCCCGTCCCAACCCTAGTAAAACGTCGCCGCGATCCCATCGCCCAGGCCAGCAAACTCTCAACGTCACAACACTCCATGCCCGACCCTGGACGACGCGAAATCGAACGTTTTCAGCATCGAACGATTCTCGGCTCGAACGATCCATCAGAAACGAGTCGTCTTCCACCTCCTAATCAAACCATTCTTTTGACTCCGCCGGCTTGGGCCCCTCAGGAACCCGGAATGGCGGATGTATCGGAGTGATAATTGATTATCCGCGTGCACTCGGTCAGCACAGGGGGCCAAGTTCATTCTGTTCATGCACCGTGATATTACGGGCCCCACCTTCTCGGCGAACGCGGTTAGTAACCGACCCAACGGACAAAAGGTGCTGACCATCAAGCGCCAACGGCACCCAGTCGCTCTGGTTCGTGTCTCTATGCGCCAACGGACCCAACTCGGTCATCGGCGCGCCGCAAATCCATTATTGACGCGAGCTTCCGAAGTGCGCAAGTTGACATTGAGCC
The DNA here is from genome assembly GCA_029281495.1 of Mycena filopes. NCBI lineage: Eukaryota > Fungi > Basidiomycota > Agaricomycetes > Agaricales > Mycenaceae > Mycena > Mycena filopes. The sequence goes on along the minus strand of JARIHR010000093.1, from coordinate 146,560 downwards.
TTACCATCAACATGCGGTCGCAAGACGAATACACCGCTGTTCAGGCGCGGATACAAAACTCATCGGCTCCTCTCTCCCAGGAGACGACTAGTGTGTGTGCTAAATGAAACCAACTTCGACGGGTTGCAACAGCTCCGGATTCGGGACACGAACCAGCTGGACAACAAAACGCCACCCCGACACAAGAATTGAACCACCCCCGAATCTCTACCTTTTGAAACAAAAACTCTCATGGGCGCTGCTTACCTGGTGTTTCCCTCATGGCAACGCAGTGCTTGCTTCCTGGTGACCGCAGTACTTATGCGCCCAACAAGCGCCGTTACTCTGGACTATATAACTGATTAATATTCCGACTGTAGTCCGAAACGCCACCAAAACCACCTCAACCCCGCTCGAAGCCTGTGGTTTACGGAAGAAAGAACCAATAAAAAGTTGAAAACGGACGGTGGTGGTGATCCGCGTTTGCCTTCTCATCTCAGTCCGTCGTCAACTCAACTCTTCCTTCCTTCCCCAGGGTTTCCTTCGTTCCCCGCAATCGGTTCACATCTTCTTCGGCGACTAGATAACGCCCGCGCCGATGTACATTCAAACATTCAATCATCACCATCAACTAAGTAGAGACCCGTTCGCACTTCGCAGATCTTATGGCAAGCTGAACGGAGTCCGCGTTGATATACAATACAGTTTACACGCTACTAGTAAGTACTAGCGTTCGGAATGTGATGAATTTGGGGACGATAAGCGACACACGTTCCCGTTATTTGAACAGTTCTAAATCTGACCCGCCGAACTTTAGGTTGCCGCCCGACGTCGGGAGAGAAAATAATTCGACGACATATACGGGTGTCGCGGATCTATCCGTCCGTGTCGCCCGCTCCGCCCTCAGGCTGCCTGTGGTCATGACATTCGGGACGCGGTGATGCCTGCTGGGCGTAGATCTCCCGCCTTTTAGGTGGTTCGATTTCTATCGCGGCGCCTAGAGGTCGCCCAGCTACAATCACACATGACCTACTTGGACTTTGTCAATGGACCTTGAGGGTGCGCACATCCCGTCTCAGGCTCCCGCATTGCGGCATTCTTTAATCCTTTGGTGAATCCCGACAGCTAAGCAAAAGGTGGCGTCTCTACGGCTACGGGACATGAGGGTTGGTCCTCAGTTGCTTACTCTAAACATCACCCTCGTAAGCAATCCCCAGTGGCAGATTATATTCATGCAAGGTGTCGCAAACACCACAACATATGCCTGCCAAGTTCGACCGAATTGACTAGTTCATGTCAGATTTCAAACACCGACGTCGGCGCGCCCTGGCGGCGGGGTTTTCAGGCACAAATATCAAACATTTGCCACATTTACAGTGTCCATCTGTCGGCATCTCTATCGGCGCAGAAACTCCCCGGCGGGATCTGAATTCATGAATCAAGTGCGCCACTCGTATTTACTGTCCACTAGTACTGTCCACAATTTCACCGTGCGTCGGCACATGATACTATAGCTATCGCCATCCTAAATAAAGTTTGATCGACGCCTGGAGGAACGCCGCCAAATGGTGAGCGCCACTCCTCCGAATCGGCGGGATGGCAATTGGAAGCGAATCTCTAAGACTGTTAGTAACTGAGCTTCAGAGGATGATTGATATTGGCTCGAAGGCGCGGAGCCACTCCATTCAGGCTCGATTTTGGCTCTCCTTTGGCGAACCAGAGGTTGAACGCAGTGAGGCAATAGCAGTCAGGAACAGCAAAGAAGGCCACGCGAGATCAGATCAGATTTCGAGTCGGCCGATCAGGGTGGCGGTGTGGCTTCTTTTTTTGATCCGCGAGAATTTTGTGGCCCGAAGGTTTGACTCGGAGGTTCAACTACAGTGGTTCACTTCGGACAGAGAGACGCGCAATAGGTCGGCGGCTCAGTGGAAGGTAGCCGATCCTGACAGGTACGTGTGGTCTCGAGAGTGTGGGTTGAATCAGAACAGTCTGACGCGTCGGGTCCACTGATACACCGGTGTGATTCATATTGCCCTGTGCAGGGCCAGGGAACACCACTTGAGGTACGAGATTATCCACTGTAACGGCTATCCACCAGAGTCTGCGGCCAGGGTCGACGGCGACGGCCAATGCTCATCATACGTATTCCTGCAATGATTCCAACAGAACTTTGCACCGGGTCCAAAACTCCCTGCGGTTCTTTGAAATTAAGTAACGTGTCTCGCTCCCACCCGGAATTCGAAGGTCCTACTTACTGGTATGCCATGAATATTCCATGGATATTTGATTTCCAGGACGACAGAACAACCCGACTAGCACTCCCCGTTGCTGGTCCCGCCGCTGCCTCGGTAATTTCCCACCTCCGCATCATTGAGTCTCACCCCGTTATTTTGAGTGTGTCGAGGTTACATACTTACATACATACGCACCACGGTTGTATGTACATAGGCAAATCCCGGACTCCGAATGGAGACGGTTCGAGAACCCTGAACGTGAGCTGTCACTCCGGGCAACCATCGGGGGATGACAGGGGATGGCCATTGACTTGAGCGTGTTGCCCGGCGATTCCTTCCTTCGACGTGTAGCAATCAGCGAGGATCTTCCTAGGACGCCGGAGAAGGAAAGAGATTGTGTTCCATTTTGGTCCACAACGCCGCTGAATTGAACCGAATTGATAAGGGTGGAAGTAGATGAGAATGGAAATAGCTTTACCGAAGTAAATTGAATCCATGGAAATAGCTTTACAGAGGTTGAGATGCTGGCGGTTCCGTTATCCGTTAGGTCCCGGGCTCGCTTGAAAGACTGTTGTTTCAGCGAAAGATTGAATGTCTTCCATCACGCAGCAATCAGCGAGGATCCCAAGACGCCGGAGAAGGAAAGAATATGTTCTAAAAAAAAGCCCTGGGGTTGCGCAAATCTTGCCTACAACGCCGCCGAATTGATGAGGGTGGATGTATTTGGATGGAAACAGTTTCCCCGGAGTGAACAGAGTGGAAATGCTGGTGATTCCGTTGTGCATTTGACCCCACGGGCTCGCTTGGAAGACTCTGTTCATATCAGACAAATTCTTACATCGCCGCGATTTCTTCCCGCATCATGTAGCGACCAGCGAGGATCTCTCAGGAGGGCAGGAGAATGTTTACAAGCGGTTTCTCGTGATTTTTTGCCGCCAACGCCGCCGCATTGAACCAAATTGATATAGGTAAATGTCGTTGTATCAGAAATAGACTCAAATCGCTCCATCGAAGTGAATGAAAGCAAAATGATGAGGGTGTATAGATGTAGTCTCATGGAAATAGGTTTACCACCCGAGTGAACACGCGAGTGAACAGAGTTGAGTAGCAACCAGCGAGGATCCCCTAGGAGGGCAGGAGAATATTTGTTGAACACCCTTTCTTCGCGGATTTTGCAACGCCGCTGAATGGATGCAAGTAGTTGCATGGATTTACCTTCACGACCCGAGTGAACATTGTCGATATCCTGAATTTTGGTTGTGCGTTCGGCCACGGTCTCCGTCGGAAAATTCCGTTCCTCTAGGACATTTCACATCACCGTGATGCCCGGGCGGCGTTCCAGAGATTCAGAGCTTCGAGGAAGTCATTCTCCAAGTCAGTCGGCCGTGCTAGTCAGACTCAATGACCCGCCGTAATTTGACTCCTTGCCGTGATTGTTGAGTTATTATTGAGTCAGAATCATTTTCCTTGTCGTCTTTTCCGACTCAGGTGGACTTTTGTTCGGCCAGCACTTGGTGAATCTTGACTCTGAAAGCAAAACTATCAATTTTCGGGAGAAGTTCTACCTTCCAAATCCAGTCTGACTAGACTTCCTGTTTGACGCGTCGACGCTTTGGCGCGCACCCGATTTCTGGCGGACCTCGTGACCGTGTACATTCCGTTTAGCCGGAACCCACCGAACGGGAATCAGCCGCTTTGTTATCCCCGCTGAATCCTCCGTCCATCCGCCTCCATGACTCAGACGCTTGGACTGACGGCCACTGACCAAGCTCCGACTCGGGCTCACTCAGACAGTCATAATAATGCGCTTCGGAATTGGCGTATATATAGGCGGAGGTCAGACAGGGTAGCCGCACCGTACCCCGCAAAACCTCAGACTCAGACAACAAATGTCTTCCCCTGCTTCCTCCTCGTCCTCGTCTTCCAGCTCGCCTTCCACTAGCAGCGCCTGGAGCAGCCCTTCGAGCAGCGTCCGCAGCTCCCCCGTACACGCAGCCTCCCTCGTCGACCCTGCCACGCACTCTCCTGCTCTTATGCAGCTCATCGATATCCGGCTTGACAAGCATGTCATCGGTAAGTCTCGGTTTCTCCTGGAAAAACCAAGTATCTTGAGCCTAACTTCTCTCCAGACTATGTCGTCGAATGCGTTGTCGAAACAGTCGACTACGCCATGGGGCGCATCCCCTCGGTGACCAACCCCGCGCCCACCCGAGGCCGCGCCACCCACTCCCCTTACACCCAAAAATTCACCGCCTTCGTTCGAACGGTCGTCTCCCGCGCTGAGGTGACCGCCGCCACCGTCCTCACGGCCCTCGTCTACATCCACCGTGCGCGCCCCCACCTCTCCATCGCGCTGGAGGAGTGGGCGCTGGAGAGGGTCTTCCTCGGCGCGCTCATCACCGCCTCGAAGTACACCAACGACAGCACGCTGAAGAACGTGCACTGGGCGCTGTGCTCCGGTGTCTTCGGCAAGCGCGACGTCGGGCGGATCGAGCGCGAGTTCCTCGACGTGCTCGATTGGGAGCTCGGCGTCTCCGAGTCGGACATCCTCGCGCACCACGAGGGGCTGCTCGCCGCCTCGCTGCGCTCCAGCGTACTCGCCTCCCGCGTGGTCCGGAAGAGCGCCCCGGCGCCCGTCTACCACGTCCACGTCCACACCCACACCCGGCGCCCAAGCGTCCCCGAGCTCGAGCCCTCCTCGCCGCAGTCGAGCCTCGCGAGCCTGTCCCCGCGCACGCCCGCCTCGCAGCACGCGGCGGACGTCCCCATGGACGTGGACGTCGACACCGCGTATGCGTACCCTGCGCAGAAGACACACCTGCCGCGCGCTGCTTCGCATTCGCGCAACTTTGCGGTGCATGTGAATGCATAGGGTCCCGACGGATCCGTCCGCCACCGCCACCCCCGCATTCATTCATTCGATCCGCGACGACGCATGTCTCGCCTTTCGACCACAAACCGCAAACTCCGGCGCCGCACTGCGCGCTCCGGATAAAAGCGTGCTCTTCCTCCTTTGGACGGCGCACACACCTCATCCGCAGTACTTGCTATCTGTGAAAAATTGCAGCCCACTTCACCCCTACACATACTTATCTCAATAGTTGAATATAGTAGTACCTTATACCTACGCAAAGAGTAGTACCTTACCCGCAAAGACCCAAATGCAATATTTTCTTTGGAACATCCTACCGTGTGATCTTGAGCCTTGAGGCTTGTTCTTCTTTGAGCATCCCAGGCAAGCTAAGTTTGACGACGGCGAGTATTGAATGATTACATCGACCAGGTGGGTACCGCGATCCGCTACACAAATGTGGGCACCGGGATCCGCGACAGAAATATTCTGCCTATAGGCGTAACACCCACGTCTCGACCCACCTCCCGAGAACCCACCTCTTAATCCACTGCGTTTCCGGATGTGCGCCTCTGCAATGACAGTCAGAATGGAGTATTATTCGGTTCAAAGCAGGCAAGCCCTCGAATCAAACCCTGAGTTGGAGTCTGAGTGGGTCACTGCCATGCGATTTGAAGTCGCTAAGGTCCCGCCATGAATGTGAAGTCTAAGTATATGAATCGTCGGCGCGCGCCCAAGGAAACCCGCTCCAAACAAGCACCGGTGACGCCTTCTGCCGAGCTGTTGTTTCCAAGCTCAAGAGTTGTCGTCCTAATCAATGAGTTTCATGTGGAGGAAGAATGGCAAGTACCCACAAAACCAGTCGCGAGAGCAGACCGGCCGTGTGGTCCATCCGCGACAGGCGGCGTTTAACTCTCCGCGCGAGGGATGCCTTCAATGAGGACTAAGTTGCGATAACATAAGTCTATTGAAGAGAAGGAAATTAACCGTACATCGACCAAGTCACCCGCGCGCGCCTGCGCGTATGGGATGGCGAAGTTGTGACGGACGTTTGGCCCAGCCGGCCAACCCGAGCAGCCAAGTTGAGGAGCGCCGCTACCCTCGCGCCTAAGTTCGTGTTGCGGCGTGGTTGAGTTTGCTGAATTGAACTTGAAGCGAAAACGAGAGACTTTGAGCCACGTATCCTGCGTGAGATGGATGGTCAGGCGGAGTGTACGGCGGGGATATGGCGGCAATGGCCAGGGTAACTTGAATCAGACCCGCCGCGCTCGCTCGACTCGTTCCGGGGCCGACAGTGGCCGGCGAGCGGTAGTAGAGATGCCAGTTATGGTCGGGCGACCAGCTCCGCTCTTCGTGCCAATTTCTAGCTAGAGACTCCTTGCGATCCTCCCAGCATAGCGAACGTAAACCACGAAGAGTATCATGATAATCGCTTCCTTGCTCCTCGAGTCTTGGTTTTTTGTAATGCATTGAGGGCCCGAACGAGCGCGTTCCAGTCCGCAGGAAAGAGTAACTCAAGATTTCCAAGCAAGGGTTACCTCCCAGTGAACCGGGGGAGCCCCAGAAAACACGCAAGACTGCCCAAGTCTGTTGTATGGCAGAAAATTTGGACCGTGTTTGAAATGTAGGTCCGGCGGAGACAAAATGACGCGACTTGCGCAGGGCCTTGGCCGCAAGGGACCGAACCGTTTGGATCCGTAGGTATGTCGCCGGGCAACTTGAAAAGACGATCCCCCAGGTGTACATGTATGTCGATCGTGGCCCGTGCGCGGTAAATCCACAGCGCCGACGTTTCACCCACCTCGCCTCGCGTGCAGGGTACATAACACCAGGCAGCTGAAGCTGTGTTGAAAGAGGCCCCGGCAACTTGAATTTATCGGCGCGCAATCAGGCCCGACGTCGCCGTCTTCGTGGTGGTTGAAACTTGACTGCGACGAGCGCGTAGCGAGGTTGAGAGACAGGCTTCAAAGTTCAGATCCTTTCAGATCCTTGTCGACGGCGACGTCGGCGCAGGGTAAATTCAGCGTGTGTGCGCGCGATGCATTGCCGGGTAGGCGATATCGATGAACCGCTGCGTGTACTGTTGATGCAGCATGAAGGTATAAGAGGAGGGGAGAAGCAAAGGCCCAGACTGTTCCGTCGCAAAATCCGGCACTCGGGCCGATCACTGATGCCTGTGCGCTCCTTCCTCTTCCGGCCACCTGGACGCGATTTTTTTTCTCCGCTTTTTTCTCCTTCTTTCAGTGTGCTTAGCGCGAACACGAAACCGACCCGTGTCTTTCGCGAGCGCGAATCGCGTCCTGAATCTCTGCGGAACAGACCGGGTGGATGTAGCTCGTCCGCCCGGCACCGCCGATCGCCATCGCGATTTCCTTGGGCCGCTGTCCGACTTTTTTTTTCTTCGTGTCGCGTGTTTCATCGGTTTTTCTCGTCGCTCGCCGGTCCTTCCCTCGGTCCCGTGTTTAACCATTCAAACACGCGACACAGCGCGACCAAGTTCTCCCGTCGGGACCTGTCGGGACACGCACGCAAAAACACCTCAGTTTCGCCCCGACGCGGCATCGATGGTTTCACAATTTCTCGTCCGTCCGTGGTCGCCCGAGTTCAATTTTTTTTCGGACTTCTCACGCTTACTGTACACCGCGACGCCCGCGATAAATATCCCGCCATCGCGGGAACCCGCGTCGATGACATCCCCATCCCCAAAAAAAATCCGGCGCCGTGCGAGCTGATTCATCAGCCCGAGGTCTTACAAACGACGATGGTAAGGTTCAAGTTTGCTCGATAATAAGCTTAGTGCTTAGTGAGAATTGAACGAGCCAGGACCATGGGATCTCAGCTCTGGCGGTGTTCCGTCCAATTCCGACTTGTTCAAAAAAAAAAAAACGAGTCGATGGCTGCTTACTCACTCGGAGGAGTTTAAATGGCCAGGGACCTCTCGGCGGTGGGGGGTCAACTGCACAGTGCAAGTTGCATTAGATTGAACACACCCGCTAATTGATGTTCGACTCCGGGCGCTTCTTTCTGAACGCTGTATCGCAGAAATTCCCCGTGGCGAAGGACCACGACGGAGGCCTACAGCCTACAGCTTATAGGCGCGCGTCAAAATGATTGTCTGGCGTCAAAGAGCGCCTCGAAGCGCTCCAGGCGGCTGCGATTCAACATGCGCGCCTATACTGAGGAACTCGGGAGGATCGAACTTGCAAATTTGACGCTCGGCTCCAGCTGTATTAGAGTTACTTGCTGTTGCGCCTCCGATTCAATTTGAAACCACGGAGCGATACGGTTCGGAAGCGCCCTACGTATTGAGCGAGCGGGAGGTGGATCTGCACCAGGCTCAAACTCCGTACAGCTCTGGAATGAATGAATGTAGGAATGAAGGAATGGGTTGTTCGGGTGCGGGCGTCCCGGAGACTCAACGTCAACCACCGGCGAGGGAGGTAGTGCGGCTCTGCTCTGGGCGCGCCGCATATGTCGTCGTTGTTCGGTGTTCAGTCTGATAGAATCGCAAGGGACTATATTTCACATTCACATTCACTTCCGTGTTTGCGTCTCGGGTGCCCCATGGAAAATTGCGGCAGGGCACAATAATGCGATGCGACTTCACCCGCCGCGTTTGAGCGAGCTTCGATACCGAGTGACCTCGAAGGAGAACCGAAATTATCCTCTCGCACATAGCAGCTGTGAGTTTCCCGCGCGCCTCTTGACTCCTCCTAAAACTGATAGATGTAATGCGAAGACAGACAGGCAGGCACCGGCCGCTCAGGTGATTGAACTGAGGCTCAGAGACTCGAGAGGGCGTAGGCACGCTTTAGAAGTCGCGAGCACAGGGTGCAGACGCCAAATCGGGACGGCTTTAACAGAGGAGAGCAGAACCGGAACCGCTTGCTTGAAGGGCTGCTTGAAGCTTTTAATGTCCCTCACGGTGGCGGACGCATACAGTCAACATACAGTAACATGATGGATCTTCAGCGGAACCGGAACCGCCAGGTCGAGGAAGCTTTTGATGTTCCTCGGTGGCGGGTTGATCGACCTAATCCTCAGTGGCGCAATGATAACTTCAAGACGGAAGTGTGGAAGCAAGTTTGGTATTCAGGGCGCTGGGAGGAAGGTTAGAGAATAATGAGCTTTGGAGACGTCGGGGTAGACTGAGTGGTGGTGAGGTGCCGCCAGCGCCTCTGCAACCTGGGGTGAGGAAACCCATTCGCGCAACTTGAAGGTCAGAAAGCATGAAAACGAGAACATTATGCAGCAGCAGCAGCATGGGGAAAGGGCAAAGACACACGAGCAGCGGAACCGGAACCGCCAGGTCGAGGAAGCTTTTAATGTCCCTCGGTCACAGTGGCGGATTAACCTGAGTGTCGTCGGTACCTCAGTGGCGCAAAGATGCGGAAGTAGGTAACCCAGTTATTCTCGTCATGTTCAGGGCGGAATGTGGCGTAGGGAGGGGATGCGCAAGAGAACGAGGAGAGGGGAGGAGCTGATCGCCCGAAGATCTGAAAGCGGTTGCGCAGTCCGGAAATTTTGGCTTGGGCGCGGTGTGAGCCCGGAAGAATATTCGATACGATTGTGGAAGTCGGCAGTCTGGTCGTATCCAGGAGCACGGCGCGACGACGAAGTTGAATGAGGCTTGACATTCCACCGTGTACGGGGAGCGAGTCTGCTTGATGGGGCGGAGTCTGGCGTGGAAGGAAACGAGAGGGGCTCGAGGTTGGATAATCCTGGCGCAAGGAGAGGTTGCGAGAAGATCTCCGTACGCGGCCGCGATTCGAGGATCGAGACGTGCCCGTATATTCGTGAGCGCACCCAAAAAGAGCAAGCCAAAGAGAGTCGGGCATGCGGCCGAAGCCCGAGGCGGGCTTCGTAACCGTGGCCATAGTACACTATACTTGTACAACTTGTACCCTTGCGACAAACGGCACCGGCGACTGAGTCCGAGGGGGTCACGGGCAAGGACCTCCAGGGAAATGGGTCCGGTGGGGAGAAGGAAGAGCCGAGTCGAATGAGTGCGGGTTCCGAGGCCGAGGGCGGTCACGGCGCAACTTGGTCCTTGGAGGACGGGTTAGAATCTAGGCAGGATACGGATGCGGAGAGTTTCCGAGCCCTAACCTGGAATTCGCAAGTTCGGAGCGGCGCCCAACAGGTTGAGTTGAAGAGCAGGGATCACCCGAGACCAAGCTCCACGGAAGACACCCGCATTCGAATCAAGAAAGAAGAGACACCGGGTTGCGGGCGGGCGGATGTTTTCCGTCCAACGGCCTAATGCGAACTGGTCGAGTCCAGAAGGGGAGGGCACGGGTGATTCGTGCGGAGGGTATCCGGGTCCGAGTCGTGCGTGTGGGGACGGATCGGTCGGGGGTGTAGTCGAATTTACCGTTAAGACGATAAACGAGGGTGCGCTTGATTTGGTAGATTAGATTCCCCTACCGACAAATCTTCCACGTTGACGACGTGTAGCGGTGTACTTGGACACGATTCGATTGAGTGCTTCGCGGGCGTCGACGTCGACTGTTGTAATTGCGACAGAGGAATGAGGGAAACATGCGGAGTAGGGCAGGGCAGGGCAGGGCAACTTGAATTTGTGGTCGCAATGCGATGTCGCTTCGAGTTATTTACCGGATATTGTGGACTGATATTGTGGAGGAGTAATTGCAGGAAAAGTGACGGTAGAGAAGGCGGGATCCTCGAGGATTGTGGTTGTTTGAATTTTGGAATAATTCGGTCCATCGTCGAAGCAGGAGGAAGAAGAGATGTTGCGGACTTGAAGGGCGGTGTTGATCGCGTCGATCGCACCCTTCCAGTCGGCGCAGCAGAAGTTTGAAGTTTGAACGTGTCCCGCAGTCGTGAAAGCTGTCGAGCCTGCGGCGCGCTGCGACCGCGTCGCCAAGTAAGCACCTCGCTTGATTTCACCGGGAGCGCTCAAGGATAGATTAATTTGGTACAGTGGACACGTCCGCATTCGCGCCGGGTGACGATCCTTGGATCCTTCGACGATGTTCTCTGTCCTTCCGTGGCCTTCGGTCAGCCACGACTCACGAGTCCACGACGACGGCCACGTACCCGAGCACAAAGCAGCGCTGACTCCGTCACTCCGAAACGGGGCGTCGGCTCAGCGGCGGTGATGACGCTTTGATGCTGACATTTGGCCTGATTTGGGTTGGTGGATCGTCTTCCGCGCATCTTCCGAGTGACGCGGCCGCGCTCGGGAAAAACGGAAAACGGAAAACGGAAATACCAAATGGACTCGGAAAAATGGCTGCGGTGCCCAGCGGCCCATCCTGGCTATCCATCCTTTTACTCTCCCAATTCTTGTTCACTCGGATGGGCGGACGACGAATCGAGATGAGCCTGCATCGCGCCCATGGGCACTCAATCAAGCAAATTAGCATGAACCGAAATCGCGAATCGCACGGACGGGCCAGGAACCGGGATTGCTGATTAGTGGTTATATGACTAACCGGCCATCAAACGCATTTGTGGCTGCGCAACCGGCCTTTGACTCATCGACCCGCTCAATCATCATCTCCGCCGCAGTCGCACAAAGTATATACAGCCGAGAAAAATAATGGCCTCCCTCACCGCTTTCTTCGCCGCCTCCAAACCCGACCAACATGTTCTCTCCCGCTGCCACATCGACCGTTGACTTGAGCTACTCCCCGTCCTCGACGTTGACATCGCCGACATCTAGCACTGGGAGCAGCGCCCGCAGCTCGCCCGTCCACGCCGCGTCCCTCGTCGACCCCGCGCTGCACGCTCCTGCCCTTATGCAGCTCATCGATATCAAGCTCGACAGACATGTAATTGGTGAGTCTCTCTTTGTCTTTCCTCACCCTCTGAGACTAACTCCCTTTGTCTTTCTTTCAGAATACGTCGTCGAGTCCGTCTCCGAAACCGTCGACTACGCCCTCGGGCGCAGCGCCTCTGTGCCCTCGGACTCCGACTCTTCGGACTCAGGCAGCAGCCCCCGCGGCCGCTCCCCCTCCCCCTACACCCTAAAATTCACCACCTTCGTCACCAACGTCCTCTCCCGCGCCGAGATCCCCACCCCCACCGTCCTCACCGCGCTCGTCTACGTCGCCCGCGCGCGCCCGCACCTCTCCATCGCTTTGGAAGAATGGGCCCTCGAGCGCGTCTTCCTCGGCGCCCTCATCACTGCTTCGAAGTACACCAACGACAGCACGCTGAAGAACGTGCATTGGGCGCTGTGTACGGGCGTCTTCGGGAAAAGGGACGTGGGAAGGATCGAAAGAGAGTTTCTGGAGGTGCTGGATTGGGAGCTCGGCGTCTCCGAGTCCGACCTCCTCGCGCACCATGAGGGCCTCCTCGCGGCGTCCCTGCGCTCCAGCGCGCTAGCGTCCCGCCACACCCGCAGCAAGACCACGGCGGCGCACGCGCACGTGCACCCGAGCCTCCTGTCGGCGCCGCGGTCGCAGACGCACACCCGCAGGCACAGCCAGACGGCGGTCCCCGAGCTCGAGCCCTCCTCGCCGCAGTCGAGCGCGGCGAGCATGTCCCCGCGCACGCCCTCCTTATCCCCCGCTCCTGCCGCGCCTGTCCTCGTCGACGTCCCGGTGAAGATGGATGTCGACGTCCATGTGCGCGCGCCTGTGGACGTCCCGATGGACGTCGTCGCACCCGCACCCGCCGTCGTCGTCGCAGCCCCGACTCAGACGAAGCACCACCACAGCAAGCTCCACGCGCTGCTGCACGCGTTCCCCCTCCCCGGCTGTCACCACCACCAACAGCAGAGTCGGTTCGCGATACACGTGAATGCCTAGCCTCACCGCTTCGCCTCCACGCTTTACTCGCACTCTCTCGCCTCTGTCGGAGGAGGAGAAGAATAACCTCCACTTACACCTCGATCCGCGTCTACCCTCAACGGGTGCCACCTTTCGACTTACCTGCTTATACAGATGGGCCGCAGGACGGGACGCCTGACGATGCGCTCTCAGGCTCCCCGGCTCCTCTGCGCCGGCTTCGTTGCGTCCGCGCGCTGTATGCGTCGACGATGCAACAAAACCCACCCCAACTCTTCTCGTTCTCGGATATACAAAATAATCGCACCCTCATTCGCATTCGGATTCGCATTCGTAACTTAACATCTCGTCGCATATGCACCATACAGTCTCTCATTAACGGACATATACATACATATCTACTCTACTTGGATTAGTTCCTACCTTATACCTTATACCTTATAGCGCTACATCTCATCTGAATACACACTCGAATCAATGCAACCTATGTCTTGGACAGTACTTTTGCCTAAAGTGAGCGGAGATTGCGATTGTGTTTGGGGAGTGGAATTAACGTCTGTCTTGCCTTGCCTTGGCGGAATCCACGAAATTCATTGGATCCGTGACATTGAGTTACAGTAGCGGCGTCGATCTACGTCCGCGGTGGATGTAGAGCGGGCCAAATTCCACTTCCAACTCCACGCGCCACGCGTCCTCCCGCCGCGGTCAGAAATTTGGATTGAGTGATTGATGACACCCGAACGCGCCGGGATATACCCCGATCGCGAGCGGGTCGGGAAACGTGAATGAATAATATGCAGATGCATTCCACGCGTCAAGCCGCCGCCGAGCGGAGGTGGTTTGTCAGGCGGGCGGTATTGCGCGGTATTTATTGCGCGGTCTCGCGGTATTGCGGTCTCGCGAAGGTGGGTCGATTGATCTGGAGCTTTCTTTCTCGGGTTCGGGTCTTTCAAATTTTGGGCGCTCACTGGGTTGGCCGACCCAAAAATACAAAAAATGGAAGAAAAGCCGACGGAGTGCAGGTACCCGACGGAACATCCTTGGATTTTGAAGACCCGACGGAACTTGCATTTTGAAGTTTGGGACGCGACGCGACGGAGCACAAGAGACATAACACGAGGAGCGCGCGCCGCCGGAAGGTCCGGGCTTTTTTGGGAAACAAAATGCGTCCGCCGCGGCGGTCGCGTGTAACGTGTCACCTGTTTAAGGGACAGGTACGGGAGGGTACGGGATGAATGAAACGCTGAACAAAAAACCTCCGCCCCGCGCCGGAACTTGAAAGAAGACAGCGGACTCGGGACTGGCAGAATTTCAAACCGCGATGGTGATCGGCGGGCTGGCGCGCCGCGCTGACCAGTTCACCACAAATGTCAATCCCGGGGGCCATAAAGAAAATGCGATGCATGGAACGCGCTAAGGCAGTGTTGTCCTTGACGGCGTTTGACGGGCGTTTGACGAATAGTTATCGAATGTGTTCAGCCTTGACGGGTTTAGCTTGACGCCCGCTTGGCCACGGTCCGAAGTCGCCGAGTTAAAACCCGGAATCTCCCGATCGTTCCGTTTTTTAAAAAACAAAGGGTCAGCACATTTGGTCAGCCTTAACCAGCGCTTGACCGGTTCAGATCGTTTGATTGACGCGTCAAAGTCCCCACAACGTCAAGACCCTTGACGTTTTGTCAAGCCCTTGACTTAACTCGGACAACACTGCGCTAAGGGACTTTTTTGGGGTGCCCAAGGACGAGAAACAAGTTTTGAAAACGCGTCCATGAAGCTCACTCAAAGGGAAGGAAAGAAGAAGCGGGTGATCGGGCCGAGTGCCGGATCTTCCTCACAAACACCATAACACCAACCGACTCGGATACCCTCCTACTTGAATTGACCTGAAAAAAAACGCCTGAATCGACCGCTGTATCCAGGACCGTCCTCACTCTGGCTTGCTCTCTGGCGTTGCGCTCGCCGCTCAACTCCTGGCACGTCCCAATCCTCGAATTGCGGAGATCTCAAGTCCTTCTGGCCAACGCGCCTGCATCCTCGAACCCTTCCACCGCCAGTGGCCACATCGAACAGAACTCGCGCCCCATACTCATACGGATACGAATGTCAAGTTTCAGACGTGCGCTCAAACCCGAATCCTTCCTCGGCCCCCCGTCGTCATGGCTAACCGAAGGCCACCGAAGGTTGGAGAATATCGAAGAAGGATAGTCACCCAACGGGCCGGCGCCGTGTCCGTGCGCTCCTGTTCAAATCAAGCGAGGTACTTGGCGACGCGGTCGCAGCGCGCCGCAGGCTCTACAGCTTTCACGACTGCGGGACACGTTCAAACTTCTGTGTTTTGCTGCGCCGCCTATCGATGAGCTCGATCAACACCGCCCTCGAAGTCCGCGACATCTCTTCTACTTCCTGCTTCGACGACGACCATTAAGTCATTCCAAAATTCATTCCAAAATTCAAACTCCAGTCCTCGAGGATCCCTGCTCCAGATGCCTTCCCGACTGCAGCTCTTCCTGCAATTACTCCACGATATTAATTCGCAATATACTACCCGACATCGCATCGCGCCCACAAATTACGCTGGACACTGCTGCATGTTTCCTTCTTCTGTCGCAATTACAACCACACTGGGCGCTATGATAATCGACGCCGGCGAAGCGAAGCAGTCGTATTGCTGCGATATTCAAGTTGTCTGCCACGTCCAACGCTCCAAGTACAGGTCATTAACGTGGCAATTTGTCGGGAGGGGAATCTAACCTACGAAACGTGCCCTCGTCTGAAAGACAAGACGACACCACCTTCCGTCCCCACGCGCGCGATAACAACATACACGGCTCGGACCCGCGCGAACTCACCCGTACCCTTCTGGACTTGATTAGGCCGTTGTACGGAAGACACCCGCATTCGCAACCCGGCGTTTCTTCGTCCTTGATCATGATTCGAACGCGGGTGTCTTCGGGTGTCTTCCGTCGAACTCCAGTATTCCTCGAACCCGGTATCTTCCTCCTCGAGTACGCGGATGCCCTCCGCATCCGTATCATGCCTAAAATTTAACCCGTCCTCCAAGTTGCGCCATGACCAACTTTCCCCCTCAAACCCGATCCTCTTGTCGACTCGGCTCTTCCTTCTCCCTCCCGGCTCGCACTCCAGCCCGTTTGCTGGCTCAGTAATCGGGATGGCCTTGCCCGTGACCCGCCTTCGGACTCTTTCGCCGTATGTCGGAATCGTGGTCAAGTATAGCGTAGTCTGACCAGTGTGACGAAGACCGACTCGGGCTTCGGCCGCATGCCCGACTTTCTCTCGCTTTCTCTCTGGTTGGCTCTCAAGTCCTAGCAGGTTTGTTCCCTTGATCGTCTATCTGGCAACACCTCCCTTGCGATCGTATGGCTTGCTTGACGCCAGAATCAACTCAACTTAGACGACCTTCGCCCTTCGCGCTTATTTGGAGCTCATCCTCGACCTTTTCGTTCCCCTCCACAGGAGATTCGTTTCGCGCCCCGTATACGGTGAAATGTCAAGCCCCATTCAACTTCGTCGTCGCGTCCCGCCCTGCCTGGCTCTGAATGCTTACTAGCTTCGACAGCCGTATGGAATACTCCCCCAAACTCACACCGTGCTCAAGCCCAATCCTCGAATCGGTTTCCCTTGCGCCCTTCGCTCTCGGATCTCCTGGCGAACGCCTCGCGACCCGAGCGTGTCTTTACAGCTCCCCTCTCCCCTCCCCTCTCCTCGTTCCTTCCATCCCCTCCTTGCGCCACGTTCCGCCCTGAATACGACGAGAATAAGTTAAGTTCCATACTTCCACAGTAGGCGCCACTAGGGGCTCAGGTTGACAGTCCGCCAGGGAAATTAAAGGCTTTCTCGACAGACGACCTTCAGGCGGCCTCGGTTCCGCTGAACATCTATCATGTTACCACCGAGGGACATTGAAAGCTTCCTCGAGCTGGCGGTTCCGGTTCCGGTTCCACTGCCAGTCTACTGCTGTACTCAACGCGTCCGACTACGACCACTGCGTGCCTGGCTCGGCCATGGGGGCTTGTCCTCGCAGATCCATCAGTGTCAGGCATCCTCAGTCACTGAGGAGTCAAGTGGCACTCGGGGGCGGCTCACGACTCAGCGGCTATGCTATGTCCGACTCGCACTCATATCTGGGCTGGGACTCGCTCGCTCTGGAGGCGTGTACATGTGTTTCTTCTCCTTCAAGGTCACTTGGTGGTGGTTTTGCCGGCCAGCGCTGGTGGCGTCTCTTTTCTCCTAGATTAACTGACATCTAAATTGGACTTAACTGCATAGAATCCGGCAAGCTACGAGGCGCCAAAGCGGAGCCGCACTACCTCCCTCCCTACTCTGATCGAGTCCCGACGCCCGCACCCGAACAACTCATTAGTCCGTTCGTTCGTGCATGCATTCATTCATTCAAGAGCTGTAAAGCGCTTGAGTCTAATCATCTCTCAACCAGTGTAGATCCCCCTCCCGAAGCGCTCACCAACCAACCAGATAGACGCCCAAGACATGCTGCAGTACGGCGGGAGGAACTAGGCGCGTACCGCGCTTAGATTTCAACTGTGCAAGATCGGAGACGCCTGCCTGAGTGGATCGAATCAGAGGTTGGTTCGAGTCGCAACAGCAATAGGCGTCTTCGATGCATCTTGCAATGCTTATCCCTTCTGCGAGCGCTCCGTTTGAGCATTGACGCTCGACGCTCGGTTCAACAGTCACGCGAGCTGTTCGAAGTTCCGATAATCTAATACAGCGTTCAGAACCGAGCGTCAAGGTTCCAAGCTCGATTTCCTCGGGTGTTTGGTAGCGCTTGTGTCCTTTGACGCGTGCGGCGCCTGTTGTCCTTGGCCACGGGGAATTTCGGGGAATTTCTGCGAAACAACAGCGTCCGGTTGTTGGCGCTGGAGCCGAGCGTCAATTCGCGACCTGGTATTCCGTCCAATTCCTCGGAGGCGCGTTCACATTCGTAAGGCATCAACCTAAGCAGGTAAGTAATGGCCGCCCGTTTGTCAGTAAGCATTCGTTATTGAGCAAATTTGAACCTTACCATCGTCGTTTGTAAGACAAGTTCGGACTCGGCGGGGCCGGCGCTGGGATTCGTTTGGGGATGCCGTTGACACGGGTTCCCGCGATGGCGGGATATCCATGTATTGCAGATTGAATTCGGAACGTCGCGGTGGACAGCGAGCGTGAGAAGTGCGAGAAAAATTGAGCTCGGGCGACCACGGACGAAGGAAAATTGTGAAACCATCGATGCGTCGGAGGCTGAGGTGTTTTTGCGAGTCCCGACAGAAGAAAGCATTTGGGTTGGGCGCGTGTTTTGGGGATCGGGGCCGGGACAGGGGGTAACTAGAAAATTTGAAACACGCAACGCGACGAAAAAAAGTCGGACAGCGACAGACAGCGGCGCAAGAAAATCGCGAGGGCGATCGGCGGGCTGGCCCATCCGGTCTGTTCCGCTGAAAACTGCTCGTGTACGCTCCGCCACCGAAAAACAAGGGGAAAAACCGCGTAGGTTTCGTGTTTGCGCCATCATGATATACAAGACCAAGAAACAGGTTTTTTTCGAAACGCGTCCAGGAAGCCAGAAGAGGAAGGAGCGCGGGAGGAGTGATGGAACGGTCTGGGCCTTCGGCTTCCTTCTCGCCAATCCCTTCCTGCGCCTTGCGCCAGCTTGCCCCGCCTCAGCCCGTTCAACACGCCGGTGGTTCATCGATATCGCGTACCAGCAACGCAGCGCGCGCGCAGTGAATTTACTCTGCACCGGCAACGTCGACAAAGATCTGAAGTCTGTCTGCCTCGCGACGCGCGCGCTGGACAAGCAGACGGCGACGTCGGGTCTGAATCGCGCCGATATATTCCCGCGACCACAGCTTCAGCTGCCTGCTGTTTACCTGCTGGACGCGAGACCCATGACGTCGGCGCCATGCATTCGCCGCCGCAACGGCGATCGACATGCATATACAAGACCATTTTTTTTTCGTTGGGGATCTTTGCTTGCGGCGACATACGAGGATCCCGAAACACTCCGAGACCCTTCTGGCCGAACGCAGACACGTTCAATTGCTGGCATTTCCTCTTCGTCGTTTCCTTGTGGCTCCAAGCGTCAAGCGTCTTCGAGTCATTTATTTCCGTAAATCAACTTGGACCTGGACGGACGTTCAATCTTCAAATCGCCCCAAATTACTTGCTGCAAGCCGGAGAAACTGTCAGTTCAACCGACTTTGACCGCTATGATTCAAACATCCAAAAACCTCGCTCCTACGGCCCTGCAGACTCCCACCTCCCGCGATCTTCCTTCCCCTGAACAGTTTTAGGCAGTCCGTTGTCTCGCCTATTCAAAAGCCTCGACTCTTGCTCCTGCAGACTCCGACCTCCCGCAAATTAAACCTCCTCCCCCTGCGCACGGACTTGAACGCACCGGCCCTTCTATGTACTCTTTCCTCGTCCCTCGGGCCTGAATCTATCATAAAAGAAAGGACTCCTATGGACGAATAAATGGCAATTAGGTTTTTGCTTCCGCTGCTTGTTCAATTTGCCAACCTCCGTGCCCCCGCGGGCGGAGGCGCAGCTCAGAGGTACGCCCTTATCTTCCTGAATTCAAAGGCCGCAACTCGTGCGGACACCTTCTCTGCACTTCCTGCAGACGCCGGGCTCTCTCATCCATCGTGCCTCAATTCATCACTCCAGAAAAACAGGACCCGGAGTCAATTGAACAAATGGTAATCGTGCGTGTCAACTTTTGCTTCCGCTGGATGTGTTCGTTCAATAGGAGTTATAATGCCTGAGGGCAGGAGGATTGTAGATTAACTGCGTCCCGATCCTTCGATTCATTGTATCTCCCGTTCTCGTTTATTTCTTCCTGGTGCGCTGTCATTCATTCAAGTTCTAGGCAAGATTATTTGTTTAATCCAACTACGGAGTGGTCCAAATCCAAACTCTACTCAGGCTTCTTCCCAAAAACCGTCGCTTCGAGCACCTTCCCGTCCGCGAGCACAATCTTCTCCGCTCCCACCATAACACACAAAATCCGACACGGCTCCTCCGTGCGATTATGCCACTCATGGTTCACCCCGCGCTGCACCATAAACTCGCCCGTCTTGATCGTCTTCTCCTCCCCGCCGTCCAGCCTCAACACGATCTCGCCCGAAAGCACGACGGCGTAGTCGACGCTGGTGGTGCGGTGCATCGGCGCGCTGTTGCCCGCGGGGATGTCGGTGATGCAGAAAATGACACCCTCCGGGGGGCAGCGCGGGAGGACGGCCGCGAGCTCGGGGTAGGGCGCGGTGTTGGAGACGGGGACGGTGGGGCTCGCGTGGAAGGAGGTGAAGGTGCTGCCCGCGGGCCCGAAGGGCGGAAAAGGCTTGCGGGTGTCGTCGATTGTGAAGATGGAGGTGCCGTCGGGGGCGTGCCCGGTTACGACGAGGCGGGCGTCGGGGAGCTGGGTGGGTGTGGAGGTGGAAGACATTTCGCGTGGTTGGTGAACTGGGCTAAGTGTGGTAGTGCTGGTGTGTTGTTGAAACAGTTGCTGGTCGCCTCCTATATACTGCTGCAAGCGGAAGAACGGGGATGGTTGATTTCCCTTTTCAAAGTTGAGTTGTCCAGATGTCGGTGAGAGTTGCGGTAAAACGGAGTCGCCATCTTCCTCTTTCAGCGTTGAACACTCCGCCGCTCACCGAATCCAGGCTTTGAATTGGAGGCGATGAGTCTCAGTTGCGATTCCATTGACTAGACACAGTCCAATTTGTTGCTCTCGCAAGCGATGGAGAGGATCCAACAATCTGGTGGGCGCATCACGATGGCGCATCAACCAACGATGGCATCAAATTTGGTGTTGAATTCGGATTTTAAACCGTGAAGTAAAGTACACCCATAGCAAACGCTAGAGCGCGGTCTGTCCACATCGAAACTCGATGGAAAGGTCTCCGGACTCGAGTAAAATAGTGAGTGCAATTCGGCGGCGAAAGTGGAAGACTTAGCAATTTACCTCGTGGAAAAGACTGCTATGATGCGCCTCTTTTCCTCGAGCCAAGGCGCTATAGGCGCCATTCGCACAGGCTATTCACGGAAAATCAATACGTTGAATCCGGGAGGCGGTTGAGAATCATCGAAGACAAGAAGATATATCGACAATTTGAATGTTCGAGGTACACAAAACGACAAGATACTCATACGTTGGCCATGCTACAGGCCGAGACCGCGTTTGTAACACATTCCGACGTCACATCATCCACTGCCTGTCCAGATCAAGCGGCCGCGCGCTCGAGAGTTGCGGGTTTTGAAGGTCATCAATGTCGAAGTAAGGTGGCCGTGAAAGCTTGAGTTTCTGCTTCAGCCATGCTATGTGCTCGCCGATTTTCGTCTGAATGGTCGACTTGGAGGCCAGCGGGAGGCTCGTGGCCGAAATTAAGGCGAGACGGTTCGTGGATATGTTGAGGGACGCGTTCGACCTATTACCTCGCTCAAACCTAGCTATGGAGCGAACGAGGCGATATGGCCTGAACGCCTTTGCGACATTATGCCGCCGCAAAGCGCCAGAGTATGAAGAATGACTGTGGGCGTCGTTACGACAAGCACAGACTGAATCAAGAGTTTGCGCACCTGAGCCGTGTGATGACATCCCTCAAAGATTGGTCTGGATCATTCCTCAGAAGATCGACGAGCAGCTGTGGAAGTGAGAGCGTGAGGGACGATTGAATACTGAACTGCGGAGCGTACCATAGTCATAGTCTGGTCTGTGTCCTCCCAAACACGTTGTGAATCTTGGCAAGAGGCGAGGGAAATCACATCCGCCTTGACGGCCGGATTATTGACATCCAACTCGATTGCATGGTCATAGCACCAGCCATTGCAAGCGAATTCTGATTCGGGGCTTTCACAGCGGGCGCCATCGAGCGTGAGCTCCGACCAAGAAATTAGTGGTTCTTCCTGGGCTAACTCCTCGACCTGCGACTGTGGGCTTTCGCTGCGCGGTTCGTCCTGGGCTATGATCCAGCAAATTGATTCTAAAGCACTTTTTTCAGCCGGAGGCGGCGCGTAAGAAGTCGGGAGGAGCCGGTTGCGAGTCCGGGTCAGGTTGCTATAGAGGCGCGCCAGCGGTGCCTTTGGGACGCCAAGCGGTGTTGAGTTGCGTATACTGCGCCGTGCATGGGCTAACTTGGGTTTATTCTTTGTGAACATCGCTAAACCCGATCGGACTGTGTCCACACGCGAGTGCACATCACCACAGATGCGCTTTTCCCAGTCCTCGGTATCGAGGACTTTATCACCTCGCCGACGAGGGGTGCGCGGAGAAGGAGCGCTCGGGAGGAGCGGTGTACGACGCAGAGGCAGGTGGCGTTGGAGGCCTGAGCGTAGATAAGTAAGAATGCATCGCTACGGCGCAAGTCTCACCGGTTGGCTTCCGAATCGCCTCGTGGTGTCTTCTGTCTTTGAACTTCCAGGGCACATGCACGCGATTACAGCGGTAGTGCTGCAGATCTGAATTCCTGGATTGGTATTAGATAGTTGGAAGGATGAGTGGTCATACCGAGCAAGAATTCAGAGTGGCGGGTATCCATAACCGCGACGAGGTGAACGCCGGCGGGCAATGGGCGTACGAGACAAGCATGAAGTTCCTTGAGTATTTTTCAAACGGGATACACAGGCGAGTGGGAAGTAAACATACACTCTCTGCGATGATCATGTCCTCTCCGTCCAACGGAACCAAGCCTACGACGTTAAGTAAGGAAATTCGAGTCCGACGGCACGCTTACATTCGTCAACACTATCCTCTTCCTCGTCAGAACGGCTGGGTATTTCCGTAGAGTGTCCGCAATCTACGACACACGGCTCAGCATTTTCGAAGAACTAGTTCAGCGAGAACAAACGAACAGTGGAAGAACAGATGATCTCCAGGCTCTACACCGTCCACAAGATCACGCATGGCCCGAAGCTAAGCCACAATTAGGCGTATTCAAGCGCTTATATCTGAAGCAGAGCGCACCATGTTATTGCGTGTGGGCTGGACATGACCAGGAACCCCGTCGTCCACGAGGATAGTTATGTCAGACGGCTCGTAGCCATACCTGTTGATGGAAATGAGACGAGAAAATGGCGAAGAGAGGAGACCAGAACAGATCTAGCAGCAGTTCGCGTATTTTCAATATGTCTTGGTGGGAACCTGCAAGTTCTGGGTAGCCTGCAGTGTTCCTGATTCCGACGAGCAGAGCCCTCTTCTGACCTAGAGTCTGCGTCGTCGAGGTTTGCTCGCGGCCCTCGGCGGGAGTTCGTTCGACGCTCATCGTCCGTGGATGTGGGATGGGAGAGAGAGGGGGAGGAGGAGGAGGATAGAGGCGGATGAAAGCTGTATGGATGTCGACATCTTAACAGCTTTGCTTCAAAAGGCGGTGGACGTCTTCCCGCACAGCAGCAGGGCGGAGAACTCGCGGATTGAAATAGAAGAGAACCGAGGCAAAGGTGTTCGATTGAGTGGTGCTGTAGTTGGCTGTGAGCAAGGTACTGTGCCCGGTGTGCCGATTGTTTGCCGAAGTCTGGATTGATGTCATCACTTGCACTCCGTCCCTTGCCTTGCCTTTTGCCACCATGTCTGAAGGCTGAGATTTATTGCAAGAAAATCCCTGCCCCTTCCACCTATGCGACCTGGAGTCTATCGACGAGTTCTGCGCTCGGTTGAGGGTACCAAGAACGTGCTCGTCTCATTTATAGTCCGGCCCGTGCTAACGTTAACAGACTTCCTTGAAGGCTGAAGCTGTAGCACAGCGACACAGCACGGTCAGCACCGTGAGGCTCAGCCTGCGTACGTCCTACCCTCATGGCGGAGATCGTTGGCGTCCTCGCAAGTGTTCTCCAGCTCGTCGACATGGTCACCAAAGCCCGGGGTTACCTCAAGGGCGTCCACGATGCGTCAGAAGATCAACAACGTCTGTTCGCAGAGGTTCACAACGTTCAGATTTTACTCAGAGAGCTCGACAACCGAATCAGAACCAACAAGGTCTCCCGTCTGAGCATCGGCCTGCAGGAGCTCGAAGGACCCTTGAACGCGTTACGGGGGACGATGATGCGGTTGACCGAAAAACTACGACCGGGGGCGTTCAAGATTTCAAGTCATTTGACCTGGCCACTATGGGGAAAGGAGGATGTCCACGAGGGGCTGAGCGAGATCGAACGGTTCAAGGGCCTGATCAATGTATGGTTCGGGCTCGATATTTGGTTCGTGATTGAAAGAGTCCCTTTCGTGTGTGAAGAGACTTATCATTCAACCAGGGATGCCGCGCAAGGTGATTACCACTCGGGAACCTTCACACTCGTACATTAACATTAAACATCTAATAGATACCATCGCGGTCGTGAGAGACACCGCTGAAGCGCAACGAGTGGACCATCAGTGTGCGCTCATTCCAGCATCCGATGCTTATATAGATAATAAATTCTAACTGTCGCACTAGATCTCGCCAAATCCGTGAGGGATGTTGCGCTGAACCAAACAGAATATCATTCCGGTGTGTTCCAAATTAAACAGAATCCACGGGACTCATCCTCGTTCACAGCGTCGGAACGCGACAAAGTAATTGAGTGGTATTCTCCGCTCAATTTCTTCCGCCGTCAAGCCGATATATTCAGTACTCACCAAGCAGGAACCGGTGGATGGTTCCTGGAGACCGACTTGATCAACGAATGGATATTATATCCGGGGAAAGCAGTTGCATGCCCCGGCATTCGTACGTGAATTTGGTCCACTGTTATTCCCACCTTGGTTACAAATATACAGCTGGCGCGGGAAAAACTGTGCTCGTGTATGTCTTTATCCGTATGGACTGTCGCCTCGCTCTGACTGAGGGGATAGCTCAATTCTTGTGAACGATCTTCGAACAAATCCGGAGAGAGGTGTCGCAGTGATCTACCTCCATCACAAGGAAATCGAGGCCCAGTCGCCGCCAAGTCTGCTCGCTGGTGTCTGGCGGCAATTGATTTTCAAGAGGTCAATACCCTCGACTGTATGTCAACTGTACAACGACCATCGCGAGCAGTGCACGCGTCCGACCTTGGACGAGACGTATTCGGTACTATGCTGCACCGTCGCAGAGTTCTCCGAGGTGTTTATCGTCGTAGATGCCCTTGATGAATATCCGGAGGATCAGCGGGATGTGCTGCTCCATTGCCTCACTACGCTCGGAGCCAATGTCCACCTGCTGTTCACTTGTCGACCGCACATCAACCTCGACCATATAATTTGCCCGGATGATTTGGAAACTCTCGAAATCAGGGCAAACGAGGACGATATTCGACGGTATATAGACGCGCAGATCGCCCGGTCCTGGCGGCTTTCAAGGCATGTTAAAAGCTGCCCAGAGCTGAGGATCGAAATCCAGCGAAGAATTGCCGCTCGCAGTGATGGAATGTAGGTGGTTTTTCGTCGACACAGTGTTGGGTTAAAATTCATAATTTTTGTTATTAGTTTCCTCATCGCAAAACTCAACATTGAGGCCCTCGTCACGAAACACACCGTTAAAGCTGTTCGGGACAGCCTTAAGAATATGCCCGGTGACCTGAACAGCACCTACGACGACGTCATGAAGAGAATCAATCGACAGGGCGAAGACGACAGAACTCTCGCGCGACGCACCCTCTCCTGGGTCTCACACGCAGAAACGGTTCTCCACATATCCGAGCTCATCGAAGCCCTTGCGGTTGAGCCGGGCACGACCGCTCTCGACCCCGGTAACCTCCTCGACGCGGACATCATTCTGTCCGTCTGTGCGGGCCTGGTCGTAATCGACGACGAGGACCATCTAGTTCGGCTCATCCATTACACCGCTCAAGACTACCTGGATGGAATTCGGGAGAGCGGATTTCCCGACGCGCAAATCGAGATCACCAGCACCTGCGTTACATACCTCATGTTCGATATATTCGCAGAATGCGCCGACGAGGTATTGGAGGACCAGATGGACGAACACCCGTTGCTGGAATACGCTCTCCTCCTCTGCCTTATCCATGGCCGCGGTGGACCTGAATTCCTGCTCAAAGACGACATCCTGCGCTTCCTCGCCCACTTGACCAACTGCGACCGAAGAGGTCTGTGGCAGATAATGCACAAGCTGCACATCTCTCTCCCACAAACAAGGCTCGGCATCGCGTCGTACTTTGGCATGCTGGAAGTCGCGCGACACCTCTTGGACGAGGATGGGTTTGATATCGGGGCGTTACGCGGTGCTACGATAAACGGACACACGCAACTGGTTCGCCTGCTCATGCAGAGCCGGGGATATCGCAACCACGTCGCGCAAGCCAGCGACCGGAGTCATCCGAAACGCGCCGAGTCCAGTGCTGCGCTGCAGGGCGCTGCCTTGCAAGGGGACGAGGAGCGCGTCAATCTTCTCCTCGAACGCGGCGCAGACGTCAATGGTCCCACAGAGCCATACGGCAGCTCGTTACAAGCCGCTTCCGTGGCCGGACATTACCCAGTCGTCTGCCTCCTCCTCGCCTACGGCGCCGACGTGAATTCACAGAACGGGATTTACGGTACGGCGCTGCGCGCAGCATCTTTAGCGGGCCATGCGGATGTAGTATTTCTCCTCATCGAGCACGGCGCTGATATCGATGCCGAGGGGGGCAAGGAGGGCGGAGCACTGGCTGCAGCGCTGTCCTGCGGTCGCGATGAGGTGGCAGAGTTGCTCATCGAGCGGGGTGCGAACGTAAACGGGCCGGGGGCACGTGGATGGACGGTGCTCGGACTGGCGGCGGGCAATGGGCACTTGGAAGTTGTTCGCCTTCTCCTGCAAAAAGGGGCGAATGTCAACGCGCACTCGGCGCCGAATAAGACAGCAGTACGGGCGGCTTTGTGTGGGGGGCACGCGAGAATAGCCTCGCTACTGATCGAGGAAGGAGCCGAAAGCGCTGTGGATGTTGGAGGGTAGTGGTCGAGATCCCGCGTCGTTTTATACTTGCATATACCCGCGCACACTGTGCATAGTGTTTCAGTTATCCGATAACATTGAACACAAGGTCGAACTCTCTAAATGAAGACCTGCGGTTCCGATTGATAAAAAACGCTGCACCAGGAAGAAATAAATCATTACGAGAACTGGGTGCAAGAAAATGAATGAAGGTGTCCCTGGTGAATGTGCTGTAAGTGGGGTTGCACTCTATTACCTCGGGTTGAAAATCCGGATTCAACACCAAATTTGATGCCATCGTTGGTTGATGCGCCATCGTGATGCGCCCATTGTTCGATTCTCCATCGCCTGCGATAGCAACAAATTGAACTGTGTGTCCAGTCGACGGGATCGCAACTGAGACTCATCGCCTCCAATTCAATCATTCGGCGAGTGGCGGAGGGTTCAACACCGAAAGAGGAAGATGGTAACTCCGTTTTACCGCAACTCTCACCAACATCTGGACAACTCAACTTTGAAAAGGGAAGTCCATCATCCCCGTTCTTCCGTTTGCAGCAGTATATAGGAGGCGGCCAGCGACTGATTCAACAACACACCCACCACTATCATACTCAGCCCAGTTCACCAATCACGCGAAATGTCTTCCACCTCCACACCCACACAGCTCCCCGACGCCCGCCTCGTCGTGACCGGGCACGCCGCTGACGGCACCTCCATCTTCACCTTCGACGACACCCGCAAGCCCTTCGCGCCCTTCGGGCCCGCAGGCAGCACCTTCACCTCCTTCCACGCGAGCCCCACCGTCCCCGTGTCCAACACCGCGCCCTACCCCGAGCTCGCGACCGTCCTCCCGCGCTGCCCGCCAGAGGGGGTCATTTTCTGCATCACCGATATCCCCGCGGGCAACAGCGCGCCCATGCACCGCACCACCAGCATCGACTACGCGGTCGTGCTCTCGGGCGAGATAGTTTTGAGGCTGGACGGCGGGGAGGAGAAGACGATCAAGACGGGTGAATTTATGGTGCAGCGGGGGGTGAACCACGAGTGGCATAATCGCACGCAGGAGCCGTGCCGGATTTTGTGCGTTATGGTTGGGGCGGAGAAGATTGTACTTGCGGACGGGAAGGTGCTCGAAGCGACGGTTTTTGGGAAGAAGCCTGAGTAGAGTTGGGATTTGCAGGACTGGAATTGCGCGTAATAGTTGAATGAAATAATCTTGCCACGCGCCTTGAATATTTGAGCCACGGCTTCCAGAATCAGGCAGCGCTGGGAGACGATGAAGTACCTTGGCAAAGCAAAGATAGGACTCGGAACAGGCGTCATTCGGTGTTCTTCGCGGCACAATCTGTGATTGCCCTTTTCCCCGCATGATAGATTATGTCGGTTCACAGTCCGGTTTGAAAGCAGGCTTCGAGGCTTGAAAAAGCGTGTTCGTGGTTGGGTCGAAGCTTGGTCGAAGCGTGGTCGTGTCAGCGTGTGCCGACCGGCATCGGTCGCGTCACCCCAAATGGGAATTGCATCATATCGCGGCTTTCCCTCTCACCACGACCACCAAGATGCCGTTTGGGACGGTGCCTTTGAACGATGGCAAAAAGGTGAGCTACGCCGGCGCATATCTATCCACAGTCGTTCTGACCGACGCTGTAGATTCCAACCATTGCCTTTGGTACGCGTTTTTCAAGACTCCATCGAAGCGGCGAGGAATTGGTCATGCAAATGCTGCTCCTCTAGGCACCGGGAGCATATACAAACACATGGACGTCACTAAGTATGTGCAGCAGGCCTTGGACGCTGGGTTCTGGCACATCGACACCGCGCAATGTGTGTCCCAGTGGTCCGTCTTATCTTGGGCGCGAGCTGACCTCACTATCGACCAAAGACTACGATACCGAGCGCAAGTCCCTCCCTGACTCCATGAGACTTGCCTGAAAAACCAGCCAACTCTCTTTCCAGGATATATCGGAGACGTGATTCGCGAAAGCGGCCTAGCCCGCTCAGACCTGTATATCACCACGAAGTACGGAAAAGGAGACGTCCGGGAGGCAATTGAAAACAGCCTCGCACATGTATGTTCTTGGTTTGGTCCTGCTCGAGCTGGAATCGCTCACTTTCCGCCTAATAGCTGGGCCTCAAATACGTCGACCTGTACCTCATCCACCAGCCGCGAGACATCCCAGATCTCGACCCGGTCTGGAAAGACTTCGAACACCTGCAAAAGGATGGATTGGCCAAGTACGTATCTGGATCCAGTCATTTTTGCCCCACTCACAAGTCCAACATTCAATCCACGCAGGTCCATAGGTGTCTCGAACTGCACGTTAGAACAGCTCCAAAGCCTCGTGCAGGCAGCAACTGTGTGGCCCGCCGTCAACCAAATTGAGCTACACCCGTACAACTACGCACAGAAGAAGAGCCTGCTCGAGTGGTCCGCGACGCATGGAATTGTGACCGAGGCCTACAGCAGTCTCAGGTGCGATTTTCTTACCAGTTTAACCATGCCTCGTCAATTTACTTACCGTACGTCGACCGGCAGCTCGATAACCAAATTTCCCGGCGGCGCCGTCGACGCACCCGTGGCCGCAGCGGCACAGCGACTCGGCATCTCCCCCACCCAGGTCTTGTTGTCGTGGGTGCGCGCGAAGGGCGCGGTTGTCGTCACGTTCGTCCCTCCTTTCCTTGATGAATAATGAGTCGAGTAAATAACCTTGCGTTCAGGACGACCTCCAACAAGGCACGTCTTGAAGAATACCTCGCCGTCGGTGACCTCTGTGCGTCTTTTCTTTCACCCTGCCTCTTATTATTGCGCTGACTACTATCCATTTATTCAACTCTTACCCAGCGCCCCTCCCAGCCGCAGACATCGCCGCCATTGACGCCGCAGGTGCCAAGGGACCGCCCGGGTTTAGCGTCCTCGCTGTGCGCGTCATCAAAGGACGCGGCTTAACAGCGGTTTTCCTCGCGATGCTGCTTACGGTTGCCCTGCTGCTTTTGCGTCATGGCGGCCTTTCGTGCGGGATGTAATTTTTCGCGTGCGTTTAGTTGTGTAGTTACTTATATGCGCTTCATTTGCGTCGTGCATCTCTTTACTCAGGTTGGGAATCACCCCTAGGTTACGCTTGTCGAGTAATCATGTCTGCCAAGCGTTGAACTGGCGTTGAAGTATAGCTTTGGCCACCGCACACTCCATTCAATCGAGACACAAGTACATTAATAAGGGCTACAGATATCACTAAGTACATACTCCCATACCCCAAGAACAGAAGGGGAGACAGGATGAACAGACTTATACGCCTTGTCCGATCCCTACACATTGTTGAACTTCTAGCAGAAGGAAACAAAGTGAGCGTCTGTCCGTGATAAGTACATCGACGGTACGGTACTTACATGCATGACGAAGGCGTCGTCCGCAGCGACGTTGGTCGTGCGCTGGATGTGCACACCTCCGCGGCCGTTCATGGTCGAGATCCCCTTGACGGTCTGGTCCGCCCAGAAGGAGCTCGGCGGGACAGACCCTGTAGATGACATGTCGTTCGCGCGATTCTGCAGCATCGGCGCGCGGGCGTTGAGCGTTGCCATGAGCATGTTGGAATACCTATAGATGGAGTCGGTTAGCTATCGAGGCTGCAGCCCTTCATAAAATTGCGCACAGTTTCCCGAGCACGAGGAAACTGTTCAATACGGTTAGTTGGGTTCAAATTTCGGGAACGAGGAGGAGGAGCGACGCACAAGATGAAATGAATGTTGTACTGGTGCGTCGTGAGCCACAAGGCCAACTCGATCGTCGCCCCAAGGCTTGTAACAGCGCCCGTCTCCACGCTGTAGCGAATCAATTTGTTGATGATGCCCCCAGTGCGCTTGAAGGTGGTCTTCTGTTTCTGGCGGGAGAACTGGGAAGGGTATTTGTTAGTCAGTCGGTTAATAACCGCCGTTAAGAGGAACTCGCCGTCCAGACAAGAGATGCGGTGATCAGGACATCACAGGCCGCAGAACCCGCGAGCCAAACCTTTGCCACGACCAGTCAGCTGTGGCGGATTGAAGCGTATATTTTTGGTGGCGTACCGTGATTTCAGGGGTGAGA
The DNA here is from genome assembly GCA_029281495.1 of Mycena filopes. Lineage (NCBI taxonomy): Eukaryota > Fungi > Basidiomycota > Agaricomycetes > Agaricales > Mycenaceae > Mycena > Mycena filopes. The sequence continues at coordinate 115,772 of JARIHR010000093.1, read as the reverse complement.
GCGAACAGCTTGTCAACCCCACGACCTTCGATAGAAACCTACGCAACGCGATATACATAGACTGAACGCGAAAGATGGTCGATAGGAACGTACCACAATTCCGTAATAAAAGGCCACGATGACCTGCGTTAAAAGGACCTGTTGTTCTAGCCATTAACGCTGATCCATGCTGGAGATGTATGGAAGAAAATACCAGAGAGATGAACCCAGGAATCCAGAATTGCTTGGTTAGACTCCAGATGCGCCATATGTAGAATCCTTGAGCTATCCCAGCCACTTTCGAAACGAAAAAATCGTCAGCAAAAAAACAGGGGTCGTTCGAAGTCGCTCACAAACGCCATTCAACGCCGGGAGGGGCCCCCATGCCCAGTCAATAAAGAGCAAAGTGCTTGTGTCTCCCCAGCCTGGACCGTATTGATTCCACGCGGCAATCGTTGTGAAAAGTGTGAAGATAGATTCTGGTTTATGGGGAATGTGAGTAAACCCGCGACCATGGCTTGCACAGACGCGACCAACCAAGGATGAACATGGACCAGACTGTATGGGTCAATATTTCAGGGAGTTTCATGTGGTTCGAGTGGACGGGGCGTACCGATGGCCTTGATTGCACCGCGATCTTTCGGGAAGGATTCGAAGTACATATCTTCGATAGTGTCTTAGTCGCGCCAACGTTTGTGGAGAATTGGTTACTCACAAACTTGGACGATTAGGACGCCGTAGAGAAGGTAACCTCCCATGTATCCCAATACCTGTGCGCAGTAAGTCATCCGTGCATATCAAGTCTGAAGACCCGTACAAGGGGGCCAGTCCTGGCAGGGTTTTGGGTCAGCCGCGGCGCGTCCGAGCAGAGAGCCTTAGGCTCGCGGATCACTCACAGAAGCGCGACATTGATACCAGGAATAACCACCGGGGCCATAATTGAAGAAAATTGAGGAGAACGACGGGAGTGAGGGCGGAAAGCGTTCGTTTGTCGCGATGCGGCGGTTTATATAACTGCCTGTCATCAACTTCGAATGGTCCATCAGAGCCTTTTGCAATTGAAGTGATCAGTATCCGAGTCGACGCGATTTGACGAGTGTTGATTTGTCGATTTGTCAATAGGAGTCGGTAGGCAGGTAGATAATTGCATGGTTGATCCGTGAAGGCGAGGTGGAAGCAATATTGGAGTGCGATTAGTGTTTCACCCAAGCTGAAACTATCGGTATCGTGGCCAAGGCAGCAGGTGGGAGCATGAACAAAAATCAATCGGCGGCCGCCAGGATGTCGGTTGGGGAGGTTACGACCGAAGATCTTCGAATCTCCACGATGTCGAGGCGGGGAACTGAATACTGTAAAGCCAATCTTTGTTAAAGCAGCGATCACTGTACGACCATGACCGAAACGGCCGGGGAAACCGAGCCTAGGAATGCAGGAGAGAGTCAGACGACGACCGCCACCAATAAGGGACGTGAAATTCAACCCAGGGTCGCCGGATACGGGCATATTGAATTGCCACCGGGAGTTGTGGGCGTAGAAGGAAAGGAGCGAATCTTTGACTCTGTTTGGCGGAAGGTGATGGCATCACGGATGCTGTAATTTGAACCATACCCGTTATTTTCTCCATCCTCGCGTTGACGAAGCCTTCACGGCCCCAGTGAGTTTCCCCCGCCTTTGATATGAGCGGCATCGCCGACCTGGGCTAACTTACAAAGCGGTTCAGCCATTCAGACCCTCGCACTGGTCGTTCGCCGAACAGAAGCACATAAATGATAACGGGTTCACTGACCATTCTCCTTCAACCTTGGAGCAAACCAATCCCACGACGTGCAAAGTACGAAAGTCTCCATTGAACCACGTTACTCGAAATTCTCCTCAGAAGGTAAGTACCATTCAACGACTTGAAAAGTTGAACTTACTGCATCTACAATCGACAGAGAGCCGCGGGGAAGATGGAGGGTTAGCGCTTGAGTCCCGTAGGCTCGTGAGGGACTCGACTGTACGATTCAATCATCGTCCAAATCACGCTGAGCCGGGAATTTGCCGATTGATTGACCTGTGCCGTGTTCCCACGGTTCAAGTCTGACCAGGCACGATTACGCATGATTCAACCTGGACCAAATGAGGTCTCAACGCTTGCTACTGTAGCGGTGCGTATGGTACCTTTTCTTTCCAGTTCTCTCACTTGCTCCTTTCGTTCGCCGGTATACCCCCCGGACGGCGCCGTGGCGCCTCCCAGGTCTACCGCGTTCACACAGGCTAGAGAATTGACAGATAGAGTCAGTCAGCTGGAACCCTCGCAGTCGTTCGCATAACCGAGCCGCATAAAACGGCCCACTGGGTACCGGTTTTAGGCCAAACTCATCCCCCCCGGCGACCTCGGGCCACAAAAACCCAAGAATGTTCATCCACCCCCGCTCTTTTCGGTGCCGGTTTGGCCGCGCTGCTTACTATGAACAACCTCATTCACGTGGGCCGGCAATACGTACCATTCGACTGACAAGCATGAAAAAGGATCAAGTAAGGATCAACTGCAAGTACCCCCACAGTCGCCCCCTAAACGAACCGTATAAAAAGGCCACTGGGTACCAGTTCAAAGCCATACCAGTCCCCACGACCTCCCACATATTTCCAAAAATGTCCTTCAAACCAGACTACTCGAAATTCTCCCCCGAAGGTGTGTTTTATTACTTTTACCTTTCACCCGGATGGTTGAACTTACGTCATCCAACTTCAGACACCGCGAAGATGGAGGAAATTACAGGTGTGCCAGCGAAGGCCATGTTGGTGCAGGCGGGTCTGCTCCCGACGCCGCCCAACGGGGCCTTGATTTTGGACAACGCGTGCGGGGGTGCCGTTGTTACTTCTGTTCTTTTCAACACGCTCGGGAAGGGCGCCGACTCCAACGTCCGTGTTGTTTGCGGGGACGTTGAGGACTACATGGTGAAGAGCGCCGCAAAGAAAATTAGCGTTAACGGGTGGAATGCTGAGGCGACGGCAGCGGATGCTCAGGTATGCCTGCTCATTCCAAATGCGCCGCAATACTGGCCTCAACATCGTCCCTTCACAGGCCCTTCCGTTCCCCGACAATCACTTCACCCATAATGTGATGAACTTCGGAATCCAAGTCATTCCCGACGCCGCCTTGGTTGCTAAAGGTGTGTCCCTTCCCCGTGTCTGATTTCCTTCGCACTTATATATCCTCGTCAGAGTCGTTCCGCGTTCTGAAATCGGGAGGAAAACTCGGCATGACCTCGTGGACTGCCCCGGGCTGGCTCGAGTCCTTCGTGACCGCCGTCCCAGGTTTCTCCTTACCTCCCGCGTTCACCAACGGCCCCACGGCAACCAAGGAATCCACCACGGCTTTACTCACCGCGGCGGGATTCACGAACATCGACGTGCAGCCGATCAAGTTCGCGCCCACGGACGACATCACGCGCTACCTTGCGTACATGAAGCAATTGTTCACGACGATTCTCGTCGGAGAAAAGGCAGAGAAGTATGACGCTTATATGAAGGAGCGGTACGGCGACGGAGAGTTCGCGTTGACGTGGGAGGCCTTTGTGATCACGGCGGAAAAGCCGTAGAGCTTCAGTTCGATCGTAGTTCAGCCAAAGTTTGAGTCAGTAATGTAACCCGCCTCCGCCTCTCTCAAATTTTTTGACTTCAACTCATCACCCCCAACTGCCAAGTCCCATTGACCTTATTCAACTCGCTCAACCCCCCGGGCGCCCCAGGACTAAGGAAGCCCACTCTAAGCATCGACGGCGCGCTCGGCGCGAGGTTCTCCGCAGCGTACAGCAGCGTCGCGCTGTCCGCAATGAACCCGCTGGCCGTCAGGCACTTCGCACACCCCGGGCCGCCGTTCCACCCGATCCCGTTCGCCCAGATGTACTCGCTCACTACCAGCTTTGGGGAGAAGAAGAAGACGTGCACCTAGCTACGGTAAGCACAATGTCCCAATCACCGATTGCGTAGTGACTCACGTCTGCGAAAGCGCCATCGACGCTGGTGACGGCGACGGGCGAGCAGGGGTGCACCTCGTTCGCCGGGACGAGCAGGACGTTACTTTCGAGCGACCCGGGCTTGTTGAACGGGCCGCGGGCGGCGATCTCCCAGATGCCGCCGTCGTCGCCGGTGTAGTAAATCCGGGTGTCGCCGTTGGCGAGTTGGGTGATCGTGGCAGTTTGGCCGCTGAAGGGGGTGATGAGGGGGTGTGGGCCTGTGGTGTTGGTTTCCGTGTCCACGGCGAGGGCTGCGCCCGTCAAGGCCAAGGTCTGGGGAACGTTCAAGCTTTGCGCTGCAGAGTCGGGGATGGGCGACGACTTACGAGGAGAACTCGGACCGTGGAGAAGAGCATGTTGGGACGCTTCAAGGACTCGGAATGAGCTGCTGGCTATGAGTCGCGAGCAGGGCAGCTACCTTTATACTCTGTTCCCAGTCTGCCATTCCTTGCGCTGACTTCCGAAAGGTTCAATCGCACAAGTGGCAGATTGATTGGAAGAAGTGGAACGAAGGTGTTGCTCCATAGAAAAATCTCGGGCCCTGACTACGGGGTCCCTGACCCGGCAGCTCCAAGTGTGTTCAACCAATTTACCTCTGACCCTGGATCATGTCTCTGTCTTGACGGCTAATTCAGTGCGAAGGATGTCCGTCAGATCAGGCTTCTGAATCTGTGTCTCGAAGGCACGGCTCCATGATTATGTTGTGAAACGAGGGCTATCAACGAAAGGAACGGTCTCTTTTGTTGACGAGGACCCCACAAGATAGTCCGCGACAGGAACCAGCCACGGAGAGATGACCCTTGATGGTCCCACGACGTTCCAACTACTTCGAGCAAGTCTTTGCAGGTAGCATCGATCCTTATGAATTCAGACGCCAGTCTACGCTAACGCTATATCTTGTCCTTGTCAAGTGCGGCTCACTCATTTTTCCAACTTGAACCGTGTGAAAGACATGTGCCGGCCGCTTGATGTGTTGATCAAATGATGCCGATCCCACGCTCCTCCCTTGTTGGAAAGTTCCAACCTTCGCCCACAAGCAGGGATCCGTAAAAGTGTATCGCGCCCAATATTAATGCCACCACCGCTCTTCCATTGCTTCTGCCACACTCCGCCAACACCTGACTCTCAATCTGACGCCAGTTCGCGGGAGATGGATATTCCTGTGGACCCATGACCGCCGCTGGGATACATAAAGCTGAGCGAAGTTCAACCTGAGCCTGACGTCAAGCATCATGCTCACCCAGACCTCGTTTCTGCGCCGGATAGCGCATCTATTCTTCATCACTACCGCAACTCTTGTGCATGCCAGTAGCGATTCCAGCAGTGCCGCCCAGTCCGTCTCGTTGCTGTTCCAGAATGACGGAAATTGGACGGTAGGCCACACACGACGACTCTCCCGCCCCGCGGACTCATTCATTAACACAGAATTTTGCCAACCTCCCAAGCGCCTTGCTGTTTTACGACGAGGCCACGCACGCTGACGCAGTGGCGACCTGCAAGGCGAACAACGAGACGCTGTTGAATTCCACGTCACTGCAGGCGTGAGTTTGAATTGTCGTCCTCGCTGGGCCCGTCCTCAATGTACATACTCGCAGCCTCACGAAACAATTTACGTACCTTGAATATCTAAAAGCCACAACCAGGTCCACGAAATATTGGGTATCCAGTGGCGCGGAGCAGGGAGACCACTCGGTTTCGCCCCTCCTCTCGTCTGGCTTGACTGCCGAACCGGCGTCGCAAAAAACTGCCCTTCTTATGCACAAACTCGGCGCCTCACACGAACAAAGTCGACACAGACTTTTCCGCGTCTCCGCGAAGCACCGTCACCTCGAACGGTGTCGTCTACACTGGGTGAGTCCAGTCTGGATCGGCTCGCAGGCTGTGCTCACGCTCACGTATCGATTCCTCCACTCGCAGGACGCGCGACCATCTCACCTTCAGATTTATGGGTATCCCCTATGCCCAGCCCCCGGTTGGCCCGTTACGCTTCCAATATCCGCAACCGTGGAATGGCACAACCGTCGATGCGACATTTTGTACGCCTCATGACGGTCTTGCCCTAATTCGTCTCACTCATATTTCCATCAGTTAAACCCGTCTGCCTCCAATTCGGGTTCTTTGGGAGCAACGACTTTGGGCTCATGCCGTGGGGCAATAGCGAGGACTGGTCAGTGTCACGACATTCACGCTTGAAGTCCGAGCCTTATATCTCCAAGTCTAACCCTGCACGTATTCACTCCCTACCTCCCGTCGAAAAACCCTGGCAAGCACGCTCCGGCGTTGAAGCCCGTGCTCTTCTGGATCCACGGGGGCGGGAACGCGCAGGGCACGGGGGAGGACGCGACCTTCGACGGCGGAAGCCTCGTCTCGCGCACCGACTCCGTCGTCGTCACCATCGACCACCGTCTCAATATCTTCGGCTACCTCGCTCTGGACGACGCGGTCAAGGGAAATTATGCCATCGCGGACAAAATTGCGGCGTTGTTGTGGGTGAGGGACAACATAGCGGCGTTCGGAGGCGATCCGGCGCGCGTGATGGTCTTTGGGCAGTCGGCGGGCGGGTCGTCCGCGCTTGAACTCGTCAAGTCGCCCAAGGCGCGAGGACTATTTTCGGCGGTGATTTCGCAGTCCGGCGGGGGGAGCCCAGTTCAGAATTATAGCACGGCGGCTGCGGGCGTCGGTCAGTTGGCGCGGTCTTCTTCATTGCTGTACTCAATTGTTTTTGCTAGTGCCGGCTCTGAGCGCGTACTGCAACAGTACCGGTGTCGAACGGTTCGCGTGTCTGCAGGCTCTCCCGGCGGAGACCCTCCTCAAACTGACCAATATCACGACGACGTCCTGGATGGCGGTCGTCGATGGGGTGTATACCATCAACGATACCGTGAGCCAAGTCAAGCAGGGGCCGGCGGGCGTGAATAGCGTGCCGTTCATGGCGGGGTTCATGCCTGAGGAGGGACAGTCGTGCGTGTGGAGTTGCCCGTTTTGCTTTATATCTCACTTCCAATTGCAGACTTCTCGGGACGACGATCTCGCCGAACATGACCGTCTTCAACCCCACAGATCTCGTTGGGGCGGCCGTTGAGGCGAAAGTTAATGCGTCAGGGTTGTGGAAGATCAGCAATGGTTTCACTCCGTGTAAGTTGCGTCTGCGATGTGATCTCCACTCTATTTGAACTGACGCACTTGCCATACGCGCAGACAATGCTACGATCAACGTGTACACGGACTTTCTCCTTACCTGTCCCGCTGAGGAAGTGATCACGGCGGCGGCGGCGGCGCACGCTTTCCCCTCTATGTATTTCTTGGCGTATATTCCACCCGTAACTTGATACAACTAACGAACGAATATATCAGGTACATCTACGAAATGCAGCGCGGCTATGCGCTCTCATATTACGATCCCTACGGCCTATGCACGTTCCCTGTCGGCGAGAGCGAGCCTCCGTATTACCGCTGCCATTCGGGTGACCTCTACGAGGTGTGTCTGGATCACTGGCTCATTCATCGATATACTGTCTCCTCATCATTAATCTCACGGCCCTGCAGGTCTTTGGGACGTACCACATCTTCGCCCAGCCAATTCGCAACGCGCGCGACATCTCACACACGACCTTCATCCAGGACATGTGGGGCGCCTTTGCAGCCTCGGGCAACCCGAACCCTCCTGTCGGGTACCTTAAGGCGCGCGGGTATCAGAGTACGCTTGATACACTGACCGGGAGTGGGTTTATTTGGCCTGAATATACGGAGGGCAGACCCGTGGTGGCGCAGCTTCAGCCTTCGCCGGGGCTCAAGGCCAGTATGAGGCTGCCAGATGGTGCGAGGTGCAAGGTCTTGGAGTCCTAGGAAATTGAGCCGTGTTCAAAGTGTTTCAATATGTATGTACGCTGATGTTGTACCATAACGAGGTGATTTCGGCTTATTTGCGCGGGCTGTAATCTCACGTGATCGTGTTGGTGACTCAGCGCGCTAAAGCTCCAAAGAAACTCTCTCTCTCCATGCTACCACCGGGACTCTTTTCATCTCGACCGTCCCAAGACTAGGCCACTCGCCTTCGAAAGTAAAGACCGTAAACAGGCTGGCTCGTTTACTCGGAGGTTACTCGCAGGACAGACCAAGATCTCATTGAAGAATTTGACGACAATGTCTACTACTACCCAAGCCTACTGTTCCAACTCCGCCAGCATCCCATCGAGCTGCTTGTGCCTCCTCAGCGCATGCTCGAACGTCGGGAACCATTTCCCGTCCGCGAAAGCCTCATACATGGCTCCAACGTTGCACGCTTTCACCGGCAACTTCTCCTGCCAGTCTGCCCAGACCCAGTCGACCTTGCTCACACTATCTGTTGCATGATTGTGGACCTCAACGACGATGGGCGCTCCTTCCGACCCCAGATTCAAGTAGGCCGTGTCAGGACTGACGAGCCGGATCTCGCCGCGATGGTCCACTGGACGGCGGGCTCCCCTTTGAAGGTTGGACCGCGGCGGAAGCGCGCGAAGAGCGGGGCACCGCCTGCTTGAACAAGGGGAGAGTCGGGGAGCGTCCCAGCGGCCAAGATGAGGTCCGGGACGTCCGACTGGACGGTTTTAACGACCTCACCAGTGACGGGGTTGCGCAGAGGCACGTTCGGGTACTGGATGTGCAGGTGGCCTTTTAACGCGCCGACCTCTCCAACGACCGACTGGACAAGGTCGAATACTATTAGAGACGTTAGCCACATTCACCCGGCGGAGGCTGGAAACTTACGATGGCCAAACCCGATCGTGAAACTACTTCCTCCGTACTTCCGCTGCGTAAAGAATTCCAGGACCGTCGGGAGCGCGTCCCGCTCGAGGAGTATCTCTGCCGCCTGCAACTCCACGCTCAAAATGCGGCCAATGCGACCCTCCTCGAGCAGAGAGTGGATGCGCTTCGCCAGTGGCGCCCAGTTCCCCTGCAGCCCTATCACGGTCTTGCCCCCAGCTTCTTTCGCCAGCTGCACCAGCGTTTCCGCACGCCCCGCGTTCTCCGCCAGCGGCCACTCGCAAATCACGTCTTTCCCCACGCGCACGCTGGGCGCGATGGCGCCAAAGTGTGTGTCCACGCGTGTGTTACAGACGACGAGGTCGACGTTCGCGTCGGCGGCGAGAGACTCAGGGTCACCGTGCGCGCGCACCGTGGCGGAGTCGAGCTTGAAGTGCACGATGGCTGCGTTGGCGGCGGCGACGGAGGAGTTGCACAGCGCGACTATCTGGAAGCGCGCGAGGCCACGGGGGGGAGGAGGTACGGGAGGTGTGCTTCCGCGGCCCAGGAGGTGATGGCGCCAGCGGAGAGGCCGATGAGGGCGACGCGAATGCGTGTCGGGGAGTGCATTCCGCGGAAAACGCGTAGTATTTGTGCGTATTCATCGTCCACGTCGCGCCCCAATTTATAGTCTTCCCGTCCCAGATCTTTTGGCTCTCAACACACTTAGAAAGCAATATTTTGTGCTTAATCAGCGCTTGTATATCCACCGGGACTCAGGTTCTCCCCCACTCATTATCAATGCATCGACTGTCCGTGCAGAGAATCGGCGAAAGTCACCAGGTCTGATTTATCAGCATAGACGGTGTCTTAAAGACGGGGCGGCCCGTACTCCTCGACGCTCAAGAGAACGCAATACCAAGGCGATAATGAAACCGCCGTATGGGACAAACAGGCGGCAGGCAGTCCGTCCAAGCGCCACCGACTCGGCCCAACTTCAAGGCTAGGGAAAAAAATCAAAGCCTAAACGATTGCCTCGACTTCAATTCAGCTATTACTTTGTTCCTGGTACACAACCCTATTGTTTCCACGCCGCCAGCATCCCATCGAGTTGTCTATGTCTTTTTAACGCGTCCTCGAACGTTGGGCACCACTTCCCCTCCGCAAACGCCTCATACATGGCCCCGACATTGCGCGCCGGCACCGGAAGCTCCTCCTGCCAATCCTCCCACTCCCAATCAACCTTGCTAACACTGTCCGTCGCATGGTCATGCACTTCGATCACAATGGGCCCTCCTTCAGTCGACCCCATCTGCAAGTACGCAGCACTGGGACTGCTGAGCCGAATCTCGCCCTTCTCGCCGGCGATGGTCCACACGACGGCGGGCTCCCCCTTGAAGGGCGGGCCGCGCCGAAACCGCACGAGCAGCGGGGCGCCGCCTTCCTGGACGAGGGGCGAGTTGGGGAGCGTCCCTGCGGCCACGACAAGGTCGGGCACGTCCGACTTCACGGTCTTGACGATCTTGCCAGTCGCAGGGTCACGCAGCGGTACGCTTGGGCGCTGGATGTGTAGGTGGCCCTGCAGCGAGTCGACGTCCCCGACGACCGACTGCACGAGGTCGAATACTGGTACGGACATCAGATATGCTCTTCGGACGGGCCCACAAACACGTACGGTGCGCAAACCCAATGGTGTACGGGCTCCCTCCGTACTCCCGCTTCGTAAAATACTCGAGCGTCGACGGCAGCGCATCCCGCTCCGGCACTGCGCCCGCCGCGCGTACCTCCACGCTCAGAATGCGCCCGATGCGCCCCTCCTCCAGCAACGCGCGCATGCGCTTCCCGAGCGGCGCCAGGCGCCCCTGCAGCCCCACCATCGTCTTACCCCCACCTTCCTTCGCGAGCCCCACCAGCGCCTCCGCGCGCGCGGCGCTCTCCGCCAGCGGCCACTCGCAGAACGCGGCCTTGCCCGCGCGTACGCTGGGCGCGATAGCCCCGAAATGCGTGTCGACCCGCGTGCAGCAAACGACGAGGTCGACGTCCGCGTCGGCAGCGAGGGACTCGGGGTCGCCGTGCGCCCGCACTGCGGCGGGGTCGAGCTGGAAGTGCTTGATAGCGGCGGCGGCGGCGTCGGGGGAGGAGTTGCAGAGGGCGACTAGTTGGAACTGTGCGAGGCCGCGGGGGGAGAGGAGGTAGGGGAGGTGGCCCGCGGCGGCCCAGGAGGTGGCGGCGCTGGCGGAGAGCCCGATGAGGGCGACTCGGATGCGGGGAGGCGATGTCATTCAGGTGGAATTCGTGTGTGTTCATCGTTCCCTTCTCGCCCCAATTTATAGTCTTCCCGATGATCTTCTTTTGGCTTCGACACACTTAGAAAGCGCTTAATCAGCGCTCCAATACCCACCTCGAACTCAGGAGTCTCTCCACTCATTGGTCATTATGAATGCACCCGTCCGTGCAGAGAATCGGCGAAAGTTATCGATATCAGGTTTGATTTATCAGCATAGACGGGGCGCCCGTCGCTGTTTGACAATTCGATTCCACTGCTCTCACCAAGAGAGCCGCTCGGCGGGAGTGCAGCGCAGCCGCGGGTGGAACGTGAAGATGTGATCAAAGGACGACGCCTCTCCGTCGAGTCGACTTTGTTCCATACCAGCAATGGAAATCGTATATATACAATGAACCTGACCAAGCTGCGAAGTAATCGTGGATACAGTAGAATGTCGTGGGTGGTATCCCAAACCGAATCGAATATAGTACAAACATACACGTCCTCTTGAAGCCTCAAACGTTCTCGTCCTCGCCTCAAACATTCTCCATGAACCTACTCTCCCCCCCAGGCATGACCCTCCCCCTCTCGGGCTCCGCCTCCGCGTCGTGTGGCGGCTTCCCCTCGGGCGCCTTCTCCTGCTGGCGTTTGCTCGTGCTCGGGCGGCGCGAGACGTTGTCGGCGTTCGAGGGCTGGCGCGCGTGGCCGTGGCCCTTCTTGTCGATCTGCAGTGAACTGATCAGCAGTCGCTTCAAGACGGTGGAGAGAGCGACTTACGGGAAACCCATTCGCGCCCATCTCCATCGTATGGTGTGGATTGGTATAGCTGGGCGGCTCCCCGTCCGCATCGGCATACTCCAGCCCCTCATCCTCCTCGTCCTCCTCCTCCACGCTGCTCCCGTCCTCCTCGTCACTCTCCTCGCTCACATACCCCGCCGCCCTCACCGCCGCCGCCACCGGCCCGCTCCGCTCCATCTGCTCGCTGGCAACAAGGTAACGCGCACACAACATCCGCACGTCATTCCACCACTCCATCATATCCTCCCGACTCCGCGCGCGGAAGCTCCACGCGTGGTCCCCGCCCCTCAGGCGACTCAGACTGAGGCTCCTTCGTACGCTGCCACCAGCTTTAGTGGTCCCGCTCCCGTCCTTCCTGCCCTCGATGTGGAACTTGTGCGACTTTGCGTTGGCCCCACTCGGCGGGCCAAGCGTGCACATGGGGAGGAACAAGCTAAAGAGCGGCTCGCGCCCGCCCGGCGCCATCGGGTCGCTGCTCGCGTACTCGTGCAGGAACCCCGCGGGCGTGAGCACGAAGAAGCGCTCCCGATACGCGCGCGTGTACCGCTTCTTGCGCTCCAGCAGGCCCGTGTGCACCGCGCCCACGCTAGGGTCGTCCTTGCTCGGGTAGATTATAGTGCTCGGGTTGCGCAGGGGGGTGTCGGGGTCGAGGAGGTGGTCCGAGCGCCCGGAGAAGGCGAGCCATTCGCGGTCGGGCGCGAGGGAAGCCATGTGCGCGCTGAGTCCCGCGTGCGTCGACGCGATGGAGGCGCTGTTGCGCGCCTGCCACTCGTCGTACGTCTGCCACGCGGACTGCAGTGCGCGGACGATGCCTTCTTCGAAGTGGGCGCTGTTTTGCTGCATGATGATGATGGATTTTTGGAGGAGGTTCTCTTCGTGGACTTGTTTGGTGAGTTGGCGGACGACGGCGGCGTTGGCGACGTATCTGGGGGTCAGTGTTATAAGATGGCCTGCGTGAGCGGGTAGGTAGGTAAAACGCACGGGTCGGTCTTGCTGGTCACGGCCAATGGCGTGTTTTTAAAGGAGGAGATGTCGCTGGAGAGTTCGGCGATGAGACGGGTGGATAGCTCGCGCTCCTTTGCGACATTGGTGGCCAGTTTCCCAGTGTCGTTCTGCACATTCTGCGGGGGTTTTAAAACGGTGGTGGGCGTCAAGTGCGTGGAAGCGGACAGACCTTTATATGGGCCTTGATCTCGGTGCGCAGTTTCTGCAGATGCTGGACGATAGAGCTGTCGATTGTACGACCCAGATTCGCATGCTGGTCTGCAATTACACGGCTCTTGTCGCGAATGTCGTAGAATATGTCCTGCAGACCACCCTCGCCGAGGAACTGGTTCCCCGCCCTGAAAGGCACCTGGATGACCGCGCCGAGTTTTGTGAGCTCTTTTGCGGTGTTGTTGTGGATGTCTGCGACGCCCTCGAAGTAGGCGATGAGCTGCTTCACGATGGCTTTCCAGGCGACGAAGCGTTCGATGAGGATGTCGGATGGACGGAGGTCGTGGGGGGCGATGTTCTTCTTTATGAGGGACTGGCTACGGGACATGGTCGAGCCCTGCTTGCTGGCCCGCGAGATGGAGGTCGCCCGCGATATTGAGGCGCCTTCGGTGTTCATTGTGTGGAAAGAGTGAAGAGGGAACAGCGCCGCCGCGTTTTATATCGGGGAGCAAGCTGCTAGCGCCGGCTGACGTCGAGGGTAACGTCATTGTCCTTCGGTTCCTAACAAAGCCAAAGTCATGTTGAATCCGTGCTAAATGGAACAGACACGACGGAGAAGGACGACGGTGACCACAAAGTTTCCGAAACCGGGGAGATTGCTCGGAATGTTGAAATGGACGACAAAATATTTGAGACCTCGCGGCCTCCGGGCAGAAATTCTGGCTGAAGCGTTAGAAATGATTTTCAACTTAGAATGATAAGTTCGGTGTGAACGAGACGGGCATTGGTGAATTGGCACTTGCGTGAATGGGAACTGAGCTGAATTGAGAGGTTGGAGACTGGGGGGTTATGTGTGTGGTTGAATTTTGCTGTTCAACTTCAGTTGAATCGGGGGTTTGAGCGTAGCTTTGAGCAAGATGTGTCCTCCAAGAAACGAGAGTCTCCCCGTGGCGAGAAGAATCCGGCAGAAAGGAGTGCCAGAGGGTTGAGGGTTGGATTCAGAATTTCAAGGCCAATCGACGCGTCAAAGCGCCCCGAGAAAAATCGAACTTACATCCCGCATCTGGTTCGAGTGACGAAAGGCTTGTATACAATCAATCGAATCAATACACCGACATGCATCCATGCAGTCAAACCGGCACAGGCACCTCATCCCCCATCTGCCCATTCACATCCAGGGCCACCGTGAACCTACTAACGAGCGCATAGCTTCCAGCCGTCGCTACAGCCTCGACCATCTGCGCCGGCGTCAGGAACCTCGCGAGGTTGTTGTAGATGCGCGTCGGGACGTGCACCGATATCCCGATGGCGTCCGCGAATACCAGCGCAGCGGTGAGACTCTCCCCGAGCGTTTTCTGGTCGGAGGGGCTGGGTGCCCCTTGCGGTGAGAAGCGCAGGACCTTGAGTTGCGCGGTGGTCAAGCCCTCGGCGCGTCCCACGGATTCATGCTGTTCCCTAACAGACAAACGCCTGAGTTAAGGCGGTATATAAACGGTGAGGACAATGGTGAGCGCACCATTCATAGGCGGCGTGGTTGAGCACGGCGGTACGTAGGATCTGTGGTGATGGTGGTAAGCGAGTACGCCGACTTCAATAAACGCTATGAAACAATCTTACAAAGAGCTCGCGCATTTGGCCAGGAATCGTCAGATTCCCCCTAATAACCGTGAATAGATCGTTCCAAGCCTGCGCGACCAGCGGCACATTCAATCTTCAGAACAAAACGGTTAATCAGTAGTCGTAGTAGAGGACTCGGTGCGACGGAGAACCGATCACGACTCACAGCGTGCCGTCCAAAGCCAGAAGAGTACCGTTTACCCGCCTGGCACGGATGGCATCGGCGATCTAAGGAGCAAACTAAGTCGGTCGGTCAAGTATTAGGCAGCGACTACACACCGCGTCCGTCCCGGGTGCGGGGAACACATAAGGTACCCGCGCAGGGTTATTTGCGTCACGCTTCTGTGTTATAGCGGAACCACTCGCAGCCTGGGCGAACAGCGCAGCGAGCAGTAAGAGGAACAGAGAGGTAATGGTGGTACGAGCCATTGGGATGTGGGTGGGCTTCCTCGCTAAGTCCTTCGATTGGCCAGGATTTGAGCCCGCCATGCGTCACCCCAGGTTGGCAATGAGTCTCGCACGAGAAGGTGGGTGTGCCGGTCAGCTGGTAGCCTTCCTGAGATATTGGTGCCACTAGTGGAGATGCGGAGGCCGAGAGGTCACGAGAAGGCGTGCGAAGGGGGCGAGAGACGTGAAGCCTGACCAGAAGTGAGATTTGACACCAGAAATCCGTTGAGCGAAGAAACGGGACATATCCCGAGCCGGGAGCCTCGTTGTCTGTCTGACGTGGATGCAGAGTCTGTCCTGCTTGTCGGAAGGTTCAGGCATGTCGTGGTTGAGAGCAGAAAGGGATTGTTGATGGCATCAATTGTCCGATCCCACGAGTCGCACTTCGACCCAACCACGAACACGCTTTTTCAAACCTCGAAGCGTGCTTCTAAACTCGACGGTGAGCCGACAAAATCCACGATGCGGCGGAAAGAGCAAGCAGAGACAGTCCGTTCGGGAACTCCCATTCAAGACCAGTTACAAAAACGCGATGCTCAAATGGACTCAAGACAATTCCATTTCTAGTTATGCAGTTTGTGTATGGCAGGGTAATCCTCTTCGTGCGCTACTCAATCCTGCAATCCGTGGCTCGAATATTCAAAGCGCTACACAATTTATTTCATTCAACTGTCAAGTCCAATCCACACTCTACTCAGGCTTCTTCCCAAACACAGTAGCTTCGAGCACCTTCCCGTCCGCAAGCACGACCTTCTCCGCCCCAACCATAACACACAAAATGCGGCACGGCTCCTGTGTGCGATTATGCCACTCGTGGTTCACCCCACGCTGCACCATAAACTCGCCCGTCTTGATCGTCTTCTCCTCCCCGCCGTCCAGCCTCAACACGATCTCGCCCGAGAGCACGACGGCGTAGTCGATGCTGGTGGTGCGGTGCATCGGCGCGCTGTTGCCTGCGGGGATGTCGGTGATGCAGAAAATGACCCCCTCTGGGGGGCAACGGGGAAGGACGGTCGCGAGCTCGGGGTAGGGCGCCGTGTTGGACACGGGGACGGTGGGGCTCGCGTGGAAGGAGGTGAAGGTGCTGCCTGCGGGCCCGAAGGGCGCGAAGGGCTTGCGGGTGTCGTCGAATGTGAAGATGGAGGTGCCGTCAGGGGCGTGCCCCGTCACGACGAGGCGGGCGTCGGGGAGCTGGGTGGGTGTGGAGGTGGAAGACATTTCGCGTGGTTGGTGAACTGGGCTAAGTGTGGTGGCGCTGGGTGTGTTGTTGAATCAGTCGCTGGCCGCCTCCTATATACTGCTGCAAGCGGAAGAACGGGGATGATGGACTTCCCTTTTCAAAGTTGAGTTGTCCAGATGTTGGTGAGAGTTGCGGTAAAACGGAGTTACCATCTTCCTCTTGCGGTGTTGAACCCTCCGCCACTCGCCGAATGTTTGAATTGGAGGCGATGAGGCTCAGTTGCGATCCCGTTGACTGGACACGGTTCAATTTGTTGCTATCGCAGGCGATGGAGAGGATCCAGAGAGTTACGTTCTCTCCCTTTTCGAGTGTTTGAACACTCGGCAGCTTTCCGAATGCTATGAATCGACCATAGTTGAGATTGCGGTGAACAGAGATCTCTCTCTATGGGAGAGTATGCGGCCAGCAAATTGGTGGGCGCATCACGATGGCGCATCATTCGAATCGGATGCCATCAATGTCGGGTTTGAAGTCAGATTTTGAACCATAAAGTTGCCACGGAGGAAAAAATAGGCGCGCTCAGGATGATCCAGTTCAGTTCAGTAAAAATACAGTACAACGTAAAATACATACATAGATTCAAAGGAGAGACGATTAATAAGACGTGCGCCGATGAACTTGACGTTGCTTGGGAGAGCTACTGCGTTGCCGCAAACGCGACACATCTGGAGGGGCAAGTAAGTGCCTGGAGTCCTTGTATCGCCGTGAGGCAGTCCTTGCGCTCGAATTGGTATATTTCCTCCTAGTGGCCCCATATTCCAGCAATAGCCGGACGATGTGCTCATGCCCCTCCGACCCGGCTACCTGTAATGCAGTAAGACCGTTGGAACCTTCTGCATCGACGTCTGCCCCGTTGGCAAGGAGTAGGCGCACAATCGTGTCGTTCCCATCCGCTGAAGCCGCTTGCAGTGCGGTCCCGCTTGGGCCTTGGGCGTCGACGTCCGCTCCATACTCAATGAGCAGGCGAACCGCCGCGTCGTGCTGCATCAGTGCCGCCGCATACAGCGCGCTATAGCTACCCCGTTCCTTCGTTTGGAAATTAACATCAGCACCGTTCTCGAGCAGGATGCGGATGATCGACTGGTGCCCTTCGATGGCGGCCATCTGCAGCGCAGTGCTGGGGAACCGGTCCTTCGAGTACAGGTTGACGTCCGCGCCGTTCGCGAGCAGCAGACGAACAATCTCTGTATGTCCCCCATGGGAAGCCATCTGCAACGCAGTCGCATGCCCCTCTGCGTGAATATTCACGTCCGCGCCGTGGTCGACGAGGAGGCGAACGATGGCCTCGTGCCCGCGCCGCGACGCCTCATACAACGCGCTATTGTGGCCTTCCGTCTGCACGTCGACGTTGGCGCCGCTTTGGATAAGCAGGCGAACCATTTCCTCCTTCCCGGTAGTGGCCGCGACCTGCAGCGCAGTGCCATGATACCCACCGACGGCATCCACTTGGACGCCAGCCGCGGTGAGGATTGAGAACATCGATGCGTGGCCATTTACCACAGCCGCGTACACCGCTCGCGCATCCAGCCCTCCTTCGACAATCAAGCTTCCTGCGATTTCTCTGAGATCGAAAAAGGCAGCGATCCACAGCTCGGACGCTCGCTCCGGGATCTTGTTGTAGTAATAAACCCGATTCCACATCCCCAGCCAGAGAGCGCGATGAGCGAGGAACCTCCGGATTATCTCGTCGACGCCTAGCTCTGGCTGGCCGCGAGCATGGACGAGGCCGTAATTGAGGGCGTAATTCAAAAGATGGTTTGTCGACGGAGTTGGCGAGAACAGGGCGTTATCGAGCGTCGACTGGCGATCCGGGGAGAATGCGGGGAATAGTAGGTAGGTGAGGCATGCCGTCGTAATGTCGGCTTGCGCGTGAGGGAATTCCCTCGCCTGCACGGAGTCCAGATAACTCTGCGTCGTGTAGTGGATAAGACAGACCCGGTTGTCCTCCACGTTGAAGATGACAAGGCCGGCGCATACAGCGAGAATTGTGTCCAGCGCTAAGAGGTCGTCTGAGTCGAGTTCCGTGGTTCCTGGTTCGACTGCGAGGGCTTCACGGAGCTCTGCTGGGCGCAACAGGCGCTTCGCGTAGGAAATCCAGGTGAGCGCACGGTGGGCGAGATCCCGGTCGTCCTCCCTCTGCCGCTTAATTCGCTCCATCACCTCGTCGTACGTTCGGTTCAAGTCGGCAGGCATATTTTTCAGGCCCTCCCTGACGGCCTTGACTGTATGCTTCGTGATCAGCGAGTCGATGTGGAGTTTCGCGAGGAGGAACCTGGGTCGTGAGTCAATAAAACAGTCAATACCGTGAGTGAAAATGCTACGCACATCCCATCGCTACGCTGCACAATCTTGGTTTCGATCTCCTCTCGTAACTCAGGCTTGTTCGCGATGTGGCCCGATAAACGAGCAGACATGGAGATTTGGGCGTCCACGTATCGGCGGATGTCGTCCTCGGTTGCCCGAATTTCGAGTTCCTCGGACTCAGCGATGGCGTGTTTGATGGTGATGTGTGGACGGGAGGTGAGCATCAGGCGGACAGTCGGCGCCAGGGATGAAAGGTGGCGGAGAAGGAGATCGCGCTGCGCCTCGGGATATTCATCAAGCGCATCTACGACAAGATAGACAGCAGAGTGCTCCGAGATCGTCGAGCTGAGGATGGAATGGAGGTCTTCGAGAGACGGTTGGGTGCGCTGCTCCCGGTGTTTGGCGTATAGTCGGTGGACGGCCGGCGCTAACGGCTTTCCAACCACCAACTGGCGCCATAAAGCCGCGAGTAAGTTCGCTGGGGTTTGAATTTCAGTTTCCTTGTGGTTGAGATAAATTACTGCGACGCCGACGTTCTGGTTGACTGAACTTGCGCGCAGATTTTCGACGACCATCGAACTGCTCTCACGTCAGTCCTCGAATCCTACTCAAAATTCGGCGCCACGCACGCGAGGACGGTCTTTCCAGCGCCGGCTGTTAGCGAGTCAGAGGTAGTTCATCCGGAAAAAAGGTAGGTGCTTACGCATGCCGCGGCACCACACCGTCCTGAGTACACCCATCTTCCATCGCTTGACGACATCGTGTTCCAAAAGCCACGTCCCAGTCCCCGATTGGTGGGTACCAGATATATCCGCTTGCCGAAGAAAGGAGTTTATTGGGGAAAGCCAATCCAAAATGTTGTCGCGCTCGGCGGCTATGAGAATAATGTAAGTCTATGAGGCCAGAACGAGCCATCTCGGCGTACAGTTGTGGTAAGTTTCTTGAATTCGTGAAACATGCTCCACCGACTGGACAATATCTGAATAACTCAGTAATTACGCGGGTTCGCGGTAAAGGAAACTCACTGTCATGCGCCGCACGCTGCTCTTCAGCTGAATGTCGAATGGCCAGCTCCAGATCTGCACCGATTTTCAGACAAATCCACGACTGTAACGAGTGATGGATGTAATTACGCTCATGATCATCCTTCAAATGTTGGGTCCAGACTTGAACGGCCTTGACAGTCGCTGGGTGGATGAATTTTAGCGCCTGAGGTCTCTGGGTAAGGCTGGAATACTCACAATCTTGGTGTATTTTCTGTTCTTCGGCCATATCTCTGACGGCGGCCGAAATATCTGCGTCGGAGGCTTAATAATGGATGGACAGCCAGAATGGATGCACCTGCCTTTAACGGAGTCCCTATCGATTATGAGCAAGGCCTACGACCAAAACTCAGGAAGCGACGAACCAGATATCCATGCCAAGCCACAGAGTGAGGAAACTCTTAAATCGTTCGACGGTGGTCAAGGCCTTGTGGATTTCTTCCTTCCCCCAAAGCGGCCACGCGAGCCGAGTAGACATTTTCGCGAGGCGCGTTGACCCCATCTTCTTCGTCAGACATTCCAGCGTTTCGTTCATCTGCACCAGCGGTGTCTTGAATTGTTGCATATCGCCGAGTAACGGGGCAAACTGACATTTGCCGATCCTCTGGTGCAGCTGCTGAACCAGTATTTCGATACTTTGGATCTCGGACAGTAGCCTTTGTTGATCCTGTGGAGCGTCGCGGAAACCCACGGCATACGCGCGGGTTTTCGCTAGCATGTCGATAAGCTGGAGGACGCTGGCGACTGTACCGATGACCTCTGCCATGGGGCGGTGAATGTCCTCGAAGAACGTCGAGTTAGCTCTTAAGTAGATGCCCTTATGAGAGACCCAGGTCCAGACCTTCCCTGCGTCATCTCGGGTGGAGCGGTGGTGACTGTGCCGCGCGCGGCGCGACGGCAGTGCAGGAGGTGTCAAACAGCTTTCTTGCCTGTTTTAGAGCCAGTCCGTCGGGGGCCATAGTGGATCCGGATATTAGCGCTCATGAACCCTTTTCGCAGTAGGTTCGAACTTCGAAGTGCCAGTTTGCTGCCAGTACATTTCGCCGCGCGCCAAAATGGGCGCTTGATGTCATGGGCGGTTCAGGAAGTCGCCCCAAGTCAGAGGCTTCGCAAATAAGAAGAGAAGTTTGAAGAGGAGGATAGATTTCTGCATATTTTCGTCCGGATTGTGCAGAGCTCCAAGGCGCAACAAGTTCGCAGAATCGTATGTTGTGGTTCAAGACAAGTGAGTCACGGCGTGACATCACCCTGATTCTTGCACTCATCCTCCTCAAAATGGCTCGAAACCAGTCTCTCCAATACAGCTTCTGCGAGGGCTGGGACCAACGCCCCACTGTTGGACAACTCCCCGGTAGCAAAATTGGTGTCTGCATGGCCCGACCCGACTTTCCCTTTGACTCGCTGGCTCGGCAAATAATTGACGGCAATCGCCACTTGCGGTCTCCAGTGACCCTGCACACACAGATATCCCTCCCGAGTGCTCTGTATATATCCTGTGGTCGAGTCCAGGAAAATTTGCTTCGGCATAAATCCTCCGCTTCTCCCAAAACTCGCTGGCATTGTAATTGTTCACGGTCATGATCACCCAAGATTGCCTCTTTCTGGTGTCGGTGCTGCTCGCATTTGATTACGATTCACCCCGTCACAAACAGCGTTGGCATTCGTCGACCGGACTTGCATGCATGCTATTTTCTGTCGTTTCGAAATGCAGGCTCGAGATGATGAGATGCCTGGCGTAGCGCAGGAAACGTTCGCGTACTTACGATATATAGCTTCGAAAATAATCAGAAACGCGTTGCTGTCGACGAGTCGGATGCCCGGCACAAAAGGTTTGTGGGCCAAAAAATAATACGACTTACAAGCGTGATGTCCGAAGCGACGGGCCGCCTGCTGACAGTCTTGGGCCTTCTTGGAGCCTTCATGATCTGTTTCTCTCCGACTCTTTCGAGTCTCTCTCAGACCCCATATATTGTCGCCTTGCTTGCAGTTGGAAGGATACCCGACATCGACATGCTCCGCCGCGCAAAGCCTTCTTCCGGCCGGACTCCAGTCTGCTTCAGCTTGTCCAGGGCTCATCGACGTCAAGCACTTCTCCACAGTGTGCACAGCTGCCACCCTCTGAATTCGAGCTTTCGGCGAGCTACCATCCAAGACTCGGTCACAGGAAGGCTTGAAGGCTTGGTGCGAATTTCCCTGAAGACAACTGGCCGGACATCCCCAATCTTCCGACACTGCGGCCCAAATCTCCGAAACCAGGGATTGAAGCTTGAAGATCGACGCAGTCAATTTTACGGCGCTCAAGTAGGCTCAAGTACGGTCCTCCTGCGATAGATACTGCGGGCCTACTCCAAGCTTTGGGTCCGACTATGGATCGATGCGTCCGTTGACATAAATTGGCCTTATTCAGGTCAGTTTGGCTTTTATTATCGATGCTCCCTTCTCTGAGTATGCTCCTCTCTAGGATTTGCGGGAGTTCATGCGAGACAGACGGCTTGCCAAAGCGCTTGCGTCGAGGGTCAGATCTTGATTTACCCAGACGTGGTTCCGCGGTTGGAGGAAACCAAAGGGTGCACTCCAAAGGGTGCACTTTCGCTCGTTACCCGGAGGGCGAGACTGCCACAAGTCGCCAGAAACCGGAATTCGAAATTGAAAACCACCAGTCACTCCTCGAGACGCGGCGCCTGCTCTGCGTGGTCCAGACGGTTATCGAGGCTTCCCTTCGAAGGTCCTCGGGGGACCAAGCTAGAACAACCCTCTGCAGCGCGTCGCCAGCAGCTCGATCGATATAAATCCACAAAGTCTGCTTGTTCTAGATCAAGATATTTGAATGTCGCTCCAGATTTGTTCTCTATCGTGTCGTCTTGGCCTGAGGTTGCTGCGTCCAGACCCTGTAGCCCAGCCGCATACAAGGCCCGAGCTGCAAGACCTGGTTGGAGGAAACCCTTCCACGACTCTTGGTGCTACTTCGGGATTGACAGGATCTGTCTCAATGCTGCTCAGCGGCGGCGTTATCCAAACCAGGCATTTCAGCATGAATCGAGCTCACCCTCTCCACGCACCTTCCCCTGCCTCTGCCCTCGATGACCTCGTGTCTCTCCGCGGCCTCGGTCAGGCGTGTCCTTCGCGGAGAACCTAATCTGAAATGAATGCCTCGAAAAGGAAGCGCATCAGACGGCGCCTAGTCTCTTTTTGCGCGGCCCTAGCCTTCTCCCAGGTTATCTACGACAATCTCCGCCGCGCCACCCACATTTAAAAGCCCACTGCCCAAAGGCGCCTCTGCTGTGCGCTTTTATTCCATTCCAAACCCCGCACACTGCACATGGCTCCCAACTTGAAGCTAAAGCTGCGCCTGGCGTCGTCGTCGTCATCCGACCTGCCTCGCAATTCGTTCACCCAGACCGACTACTACCGCCCGACGCGGGAGGAGTATTACTCGCCCCTGCCGCGCGTCGAATCACCTACTACCGTTTGTCCTCTTTCCATCCGCCCTTCTTTCTCGAAGCTCATTGCCTGCCAGCCCAACAGCCCGTACGGGCAATATTCTACCAAGCGCCTGGTATGCCCTCCTCCGACGCGTCACCCATGCTCTCGCTGACAGGATTACAGGCCAACATCGACGAAGACAGCGACCACGAACCCAACGGCAGAAACAAGGGCGGGTTCTGGGTGAGCTCAGATTGGACTATTCCGTGTCCACTTCGGCGCCTGAGCTCGTTATTTAACAGCATGTTTTCGACGCGTTATTCCGCAGGTGGCGCCGTCAGAAGGGGAGAAGGCACAAGCACAGGCACCATAGCACCGATTTCTGAAATCTCCGTCGAATCTACGACATCCACGATACGACTCAAGATGATACGCACGATTGCTACTCCCGCTATGCATATTTCTTGTATTCTCTATTCGGCCTGGCACTCTACGACGACACACGATTGCTACTCCCCGCCATCTATATTTCTTGTATACTCTAGTCACCTATTTGCTACCACCACACATACGTTCCTTGTATAATCCCATCATCTACCTACGACTCCGCGACCTCTAATCTGATTCGAATGTATATTACTGCCCTCGTGTTCGCTCCTTTTCTACGTGTGCACATCGACGACGAGACAGTTCGCTTCGAGGAGAGGACCTCCAAAGGTAGGCTTTACTGCGACGACTGAGCTCACGACCATCAGCAGCCGCACTAGCGCGTCGGACGGTAGACAGGATTGGCACTGGCACAAAACAAGAATGAGACTTGGAAACGACGAGGAAGGAAGGCACTCACGGGCTACTGGCCCTGCGGTGGTGTCGAATTGAAGCGGGGAGCAGGACGACACCGGTCACGACGCGCAAAAGGGCATCCAGTCCTTGCAACGTGCAGGACAGCGGTGGCTACGAAGATGTACGCGGCCACCGCGATTCGCCGATCGAGCACTGGGCCAAAGCCTCGAGAATGCATGGAACGGAAAGGATCGCTATCCCGTCAGTCAGCGAGGCTGCCGCGGCTAACGGGAGCGACCTACAAAGTGTTGGTGGGGTCAATATCTGAAGGTATCGGAGCTTGTGCCCGACGAGCCAGCGCGGTAGCCGGTGCACGTCATCCGTAGCACAATAGAGAGTTGCTGGTCTGACGAGCGGGTTAGTACCGGAGAGCCATGACAGGGGGGATAAAGAGGACGTACTGCCCGGATGAGGGGTTAGCGATAGCCAAAGTCGTCGCAGCAGCAGCAGACGCATCCTCCGCGCCGTCCGAGAGAACTGGACCGACGTCTGCGGCCGTACCTCGGGTCGTGGTAATATGCCACGTCTCCAGTTTGTCGTGCATCTCCAAGAATGGGCGAACAGTACGCAGCATGAGTGCAGGCTGCGGATCGATCGTCGTTTCGTTCTTAACGCCGATAGAAAACGGGCACGAGGAGGAGACGTCCAAGCGAGGCTCGTCGGATAGCGGACGGAGGTCAGAGACGTGGAGGACCAGCCGCCGTTATGGTACTGCGTACAGGTTTTGTCAGTATACGCCCGAGGATATGCTAACTCGGGGAACGACTGACAATAACCAGAGACCAGGACACAAGCATGAGCGTGCTGCGCGCAACAGCGCCTTCATGAAGCTATCCGCGCGATAGGCCGTCTGGCGCGCGAAAACCACGCTCGTCCACACGAGGCTACCGTCGGACGACGCCGTCACGAGGTGCCACCATCGCGCTATAGTACGATGCGGAGGCCTCGACGAACGAACCCGAGTGCCTTGGATACATCGACAGGCTGGCACTGCGAAGCAAGAGAGCGCGATAAACCTTGGTGCCTCAGATGCGAAAAAGGAGGACATACATATGGGCGCCGGCGCAATCGTCGCCTTTGCCTATTGCGCAAGGCAAGGCAGTCGACATGAGACATCCAGCTTCGTCGGCGGCACTCGACCGCAGCGATGAGTAGTAGACCTTGAAGACTTCGCGATCCGGGACTTTGAGGCCGGCATTGTATTCAGCGATATCTCTCAGTCTTGAGTACATGGTGAGAGGGGACCTCATAGGAGGCGCGGTTACGTGAGAGTGGATCTCATGCATGGGAGGCGCGGTTGTCGCGCAGCAGCAAACGCGGGGGAGGAGGGTGTCGCGGTTTCTTCGTTTTGGGATCGCGCCATTCGAGACGGCTTCAGTCTTCATGCCCACCACCGCTACGCGTCTTCTCGACCTTCACCATATCCAAAGACGAGGTGGCAGACGGGTTCCCGTGCGGTATGAAGCTGGACCGCCAGTGGCATAGTGGTAGGAAAGAAGAAGTGAAAGATTCAAACTCCGATCCAAATGCATTCAAGGACGAAGTATGCAAGAGTCAAGTATATACCACCGCTGCGAGCGTAATATAAATACACGTGTGTATGTGCTGCGTAGGGAATGAATGCTATTTAGCTACAGTAACAGAAAGTAGTATAGTCTAGGGTATGAACCTGAAAGATCATGCATGTACAAGTGAAGAATATCCTGGCGTACTCGCCGCCCACACCAGACGCCGCACTACCGCAGCGCCCCAGCCAGCGCGCCGCGCCGTGGTCGCATTAATGCGCATTTCCTTCCCTGACGGAGATGCAAACAAGACTACAGATGCATCGACGACGACACGCTCCGCTTGGGGAACAGCACCTCCACGAGGGGCACGACGGCAGGCTGCAGCGACACGTCCGGGAACACCTTCTTCAGCTCGCACCAGTTCGCGTAGCCCATCAGGAGCTGGATCAGCGCCGCGCGCGGGAAGGAGATCTTTTGCTCTACACATAAAAACCTCATCAGTATGGCCTTGTGTAAGGATAGAAGGAGAGAGAGGGAGAGAGGGGAGGGGGGACGCACCGGGGTCGGGCTGTGCGTTGGCGGCGGCCACGACGGAGACGGCGCCGTGCCGCACGCGCAGGACGACGCTCCCGCCCATGCCGCGCGGCGCGCTGATGTAGAGCGCTGCGGTGTAGTTGGTGCCGAAGATGTGCACCGCGGCGGCCAGGCGCGCGTTGAACGCCGGCACGAGCGCGCCGAGAAAGCGCGAGAGGGAGGGGATGCAGACCCATCTGTTCGTTTGCAGTTAGACTCGGAGGCCTGCGGAGAGAAATGCGAGGACGTACAATGCGCTCGAGGGGTCGAAGCGGGAGGTCTCGGGCGTGGGGACGGCGAGCTGATGCGCGAGGAGCCAGCGGCGCAGGGGGTGCGCGTCGGCGAGAGTCCAATCCAGGGTCTCCAATCTGGGAACAATTTAATTTGTGAAGGAGAGAATGGATGAAGGAAGACACGTACAGCCCATTGGAGCGGCCTACACTAGGCAGCTCGTTCGCCGCGCGTATCAGCGCAGGTACAAGCGCTCGCACGACCGCGGAGACATTCTCCTTGCCATCCCAGAGGAGCGGGCTGACGTCCGCGCCGGTGCTCCGCTTGTACATCGTGAGCCCCGCGGCGGCGACAATCCGCGGGACGGGCTCGTCGAGCTCGTACTTCTCCAGGATGAAGAATGGGTGGACGGGGTAAGCGGGGCCTGTGTACGATGCGGGGCGGTCGCCGAGCGCCCAGTGGAGCTGTGCCCGCAGGGTCGCGGTGTCCTTGACACCGATGAAGATCTCCGTGTTTGCGCGCGGGGCGAGGACGAGGACGAGACGCTCGAGCGCGGGGAGGTCGTCCAGCGTCGCTTGGCGTAAGTTGAATGGGTCGTCGGGGTCGGGGTTTGTGGGGCGCAGGTCGGAGACGTGGGTGACGAGACCGCGGCCGACATTGATTGCGTATTCGTAGTCAAATGTGCGATCTACGCGTTGCATTCTTAGTACGAGGGTGAAAGGCAGAAAAAAGTAACTCACAATAGCCAGGGACCCCCGAGGCGAGCATGAATGCGCAGCCTTGTGCTGTTGCGCGCGCGTTGACCATCTCGAAGAGCGCCTTCATGATAGTCTCGCTGTTCTTCGACTTTTGGCAGGCGACGATGCGCGCTCGTCCGACGGGTACACGGACCGCGTCGCTGTCGAAGGAGAATTCGGTGGGGAGAAGATATACGAGTGCCACCACACGCTCTTCTGCGGATTTAGCCGCGTAACGCATTCTGTCGACATACGAATCCGAGGCCGGCATTATCGCTTCTTTGCGAGGGAAGGTATCGACACAAATAGCCCAGTGGTTTCTGGACAGGCAAACGCGGCAATTAGATGTGGTTCACGGAACGCAAAGGACGACGCACGAGCTGCCTGCATGAAATGCATCGTCCGTGAAAGGCTCGTAATATCTGATTGTGGCTTCCGTCTCTTGTCCCTCGGGCTCCTGCGCAGCCAAGCACGACAGCATAACGCATCCGGCCCTATCCGCTGCAGTCGACCAACGAACTACGAGGCCATCCGCGAGAGTGCGCCGATAGGAAAGGGCGCCAGCATTTGGCCCCCGCGACAGCGAACTCATAGAAGAAATCGACATGGGTGTCAGGAAGGACGTGGGTGGGAGCCTCGAGATGATATCTATCTTTCATTGAGGACGGCCGTTATGTGGATCCGATTTTTGCAGACCCCACTCGAACCCCGGAGCTGACAACGCCAATGGGGTTCTACGAGACGAGGATTTGTCATTGCTGGGCGTCGTCGTCGCCGTAGACGCGTCGTGAGTCGTCGTCGTGGCACGGTTGGCGTCTGGACAGTGGGAACTCGGAAGGATCCAGTTCAAGATGCCCCAGTACTCCCGGCGATGCTGGAATATCTCTGGTGCTCGCTGCTAGAGTTTGAAGCGTTGCGAATATTCACCCTCTTGGAGAGACTGCGGTCTCAAATTTAGCTGCAGTCCAGCGGGCGGCGGGCTCCAGCGGCCCTTCGGAGTCGAGCGGGTCCTGTGGCGCTCGGCGAATCCAAGATTCAAAACGCCGGTGTGGATCGTGTTGATGGAACGAAGCGAAGAGGTGAATTCAAACTCCGCCATCACTTGACACCGACTTACAAAAAAATCCGCGACACTCCCGCAACATCCAAATTAAAACCTACACCCTCGAGTCCGCATATGTTTCGTTATGTACTGGTCCAAAAGCAACGCAAAAAAACTCAGAACCTCCCCAATCCCTGCGGCCGCGGCAGACCTTTTTCAGGGTCACTTCCGCCACTGGGGCCGACGCTGCCCAGGATATGACGGCTGCGCATCGACGCCTCGCTGTCCAGCACCGCTGCGGACGCATCCCCGCTAGTATTACCGCGGCTCTGCACGCTGAGGCCCAACCCCACACGCACAATGATGAGTGTCGGCACGATTCCCTGGTAGCAGCGAGAATTCAATCCAGGCCAGGAAGTATGAACGAGGGAGAGAGAGGACGTACCACGACCTGGCTCAGCATCTCCACACTGGGCTGCTGCGCAACCACCGTGCTCGGTATCGCGCCCAGGATTAGATACATGAGCACGGCGAGCGAGTAGATCGCGCCGGATTCGACGCTGTGGTCACCGTTTGTGAGTTTCTCATTCGATTATTGTTTAAAAATGCAACTTACATGATCTCGATGCTAGCCAGCGCTCTCTTGTCTGATGGGCCGGCCCTCTTAACTACTAGGTGCCCCGCGGTTTGGCGGCAGATCCACCAAATGCGGCCCGCTAGTATCATAGACGGGGTCAGCTTCGAACAGTTTTGGGCGAGACGGCACTCACCTGTGAGGGCAGTTACGAGCAGGTTGGTCGCGAGCGTCAACACGAAGAACGGCGTGAGCGGGAGGAGGAGGTCGAACGCGAAAACTGTGGGGGAAAGTTCAAGACCGCTGGCGTTTGTAACTTGGTTGAAAGACAAGACTTACCGCTCGTTATGATGAGCATGATGATGGGGACGATGACCACGTAGAGGTTGTGTCCCCAGATGACATAGCAGCGGTAGATCTAGGCGAGAGAATCAGCGTGTTAAATATTCTCCCAGCGCAGAAGGCGGACCACCAGCGCATCTGCAATGATACTGCGCAGGTTTTGCATCAGGGACGCGTCGAGCAGCAGGCAAGTTTGGTTCACTCACTTGTTAACCGCATACAGCATGCTATTAGCCAGCAGGATGTTATCGTACGGGATATCAATCCCGTCGACGTCCGCCGCGCCGAGCACGATGTTCAATATCGTCTGAATGGTCGAGAGGGTGAAGAGCGCGATGGCGGTGACCAGCAGGATGGTGTTGGCGCGGTTGTGTGGTCGGTGTAGTAGAATGTAGATGCATATGCAGAAGAGGACCAAGTAGATGCCTAGAGGAGGTCGAGTATTATTATATTATCTTCGGAGGCCAGGTGAGGGGGAGCGAGCGAACCATAGAAGAAGGTGCCAATCTTGAAGTGTAGATGAATAACGCGGGGAAGAAGGGGACGGAGTACGCACCCACATGTGGCTGATGAGGTACCAGAGCTCAGTCTAACTTCAAGTATTATTAAGATGAACTGGATTGGAGAGAGTGGCGGCTTACCATGTTTAGAATGCGAAAAAAAATGTAATCTACGCGGGTTGGCAAAGCGGTGAAAGGGAATGGGGAGCAGAACCAGGCTTCCTCTGGGGCGTTTGTTTGAGAGATCGACTGCTGTTATACCCTGCGAGAGGGTCATGGGAGTAACCATGGACGGTGGCGGACTGTTGATATCAGCTAGCAGATGGCCTCACTCTATCAGCGGTTCGACGTCAAACAGTTAGTTCCAAGGATAGTGCACAGAGAGAAAAAGGCCCAAGATTAGGAAGCGGAGGGAGTCAGACCCAGGCGACGTGTCTCTTGTTCCGCTCAAGCTGGCCGCAGCGCCATCGGAATTCTTCGTGTCTTTGAACCGATAGCGCAGCGGGTCAAATGATCCCAACCGAGATGCAGGGAAGATATTTGTGTTTTCATCGGTTCCATGTCGAGGCAGGGTCTCATAGATCTCATCTGTCGAGGAGGTTGTCAACTCAAAGAAGAAAGAAGAAAGCAGAAGACAGATTTCCTCGTCGCCAGAGTGCTGGAGTCGAGATGCAAACAGGTTCTTCCACAGTCTGAAGATGGAGCTAATGAGACTTGAGTGGATAACTGCAAAGATGGGCCGTTGTGGTGGTTGATCTAAGGAGAGCGGAGATCAATATTATCCCTTGTTTGGTACAATTGACTAGGATGCCGAATGTTTCGTGTGATCCGGCAATTTTCAACCTTACAACAAGTTGAACAAAAACATCGGGGTTTGCGGATGCGAGCTCGAACGAAGCATTAATTTGGGTGGCCAAGACGCGCTACTACTTCTTACATATTCTCAGATTTACGACACACTCGAGACATCCGCGGCCGCCCAACTTTTCATTGCCTTGGCTGCAGCAGAAATATAACACTGGGTTTTGGCAGGGGTATGAAAGCAAGATGAATCAGAGCGCCGTACTCACCGCAGGCGTATGACGCGCCGGGCACATATTGACCCGGTGCGGAGGAGGCGTCGGCGCCCTCTCAAACATTGTGCAGAAAGGTGAAATGCCAGAGCTCACGCGCCGATGCTAATCCTTGCGCTCGGACGCTCAATTTCAAGCTCTTTGGGGAGAGGTTTTGTCCTGCCGACCCTCCGTCGCGAGAACACATTATTGTTGCCTTCTTCCTACGACAATTCTGAACGATGTTCGGGCGGTTCAAATGGCATTCTTCTAACTTGAAAATAATATTACAGCGAGTTGCTTTCGTTCTCGCCATGTAGACGGTCCATGGAGGCCACGATCTGACGGATGTGGGCGAATAGATTGCCACCGGGTGGTAGTGTTTCCAAGTATGTCCTTAACGTTGCCTGGACAGTTTCACGACCCCGAGGTTCGTCGAGCCACGCATCGCCAGCGGCTAACGTCTCAGTCCGATAGACCTCCCAGATCCCCAGCCTGCAGAAGTCCCCCAGAAGGGTTGTCGTGCCCTTCGCGAACAAGTTCGTCACCGCCGCGGCAAACCGAACCTGGTGCGCAGGGTGAATCCCTGAGTGAGGTGTGAAGGCCCCAATAGTCCGCATGGTCGCGCCTGGGTTGAGTAGCAAGTTGTTTGAGGAACACTGCTGCAGAAACTCGGTCAGGTTGTCAAGTCCCGCCTGCCTATATCTGCGCCGTAACATCGTCCGTATCTCCTGTTCGGAACTTGAAGTTCCATCTGTAATGATACCTTCTGGCACCAAGGGGAGCGAGGGTGTGAGTCGGAGAGGCTGGTTGATTTGTAGAAGCAGATCTTGACCGCTGAGGTTGTTGACCGTCAGTTCCAACTGGCGCAGAATGACCCGTTTGACCATCGCAACCACAGATGGCGCGGAAGACCGTTGTTCAGCTTCCCACAGCGCCACGAGGGTCGCCTCCCAGGTCGATATCTCCCCAATTCTCAATATGCGAGAATGTCCCGAACTGAGCCGTTCCGTGCAGAGCCGCCAAACAGCGCTCAAGCTTGTGGCCAAAGCATCGTCGCTCCCGTCCTCGGGGTGGGTACCAGCCGGTCCGTGGAGGATGGTTTCTGGAAGTCGCTTCCAGGCGCGTTCCGGGACCGCCAAAAGGGCCATGTGCACCGCGTTGTCACATTTGCGAGTTGCCAGATATTCAACGACGGCCCAAGGCAAGGCGCCCTCAGGCGGGTCCCAGTACGAGACAATCTTGCCAAATACCGTGTCCGACCAGACAAAGTCTTCTTCCTCCTTGATTGTCTCTAGGTTGGTGTAGACAATGTCGTGCAAGGCAGTTTCCACGCGCTGAAGCATGAACGGGGAAAGCATCCTGCCGCGTGGAGGCGACAAGAGTCTCTGTGTCTCGTCATATCGATATGATATCTTGGTCGCTCCATTGGCGTCGGCCAGATACTGCAGGAGGATCCAAAGCGGCAGATCAGTGATCTCGTCTGCGATGCTCTGTGCGGCCCAGGACGGTGCTTCGATGGATGACCCATTATGGGAGGGACGGAACAATCTGGTTCCTGCGAAGGAGATGTTGTAGAATTCGTCCAGCTCCTGCAAGCATGTCTGAATTTGTTGGTTGAGTGCAAGGTCCTGGGGGTAAACGGTGGCAGTTGACGCGCGCGTCAGAAGCACCGAAGTCGTGTCGAGCAGCTGCTTCGCTGCACACCAGTAAGCCCACGCCTGGATGGCCCGCGCAGAGCTGTAGTATGGGGCCACATCCGGATCGATCTGGAAGACATAAGGGACCGGAATTTGGACGGCGTTGCCCGGGGTCGATAGACTGCCAAGGGCCCATATCGCCTTGTAGCACGAGATTTGACGCCGTTTTGCCACCTCTACGGGCAAAACACGGCTGTAGCAGCTGTCTCGAAAATCTCGAACTCGGCCAAGGAGGTCAGAGTCAGTATCGTTTATGATACGACGAATGGGGACATCGTAAACCAAGCGACGGTGGTCTCTGCCCCACAGGACATCCGGGATGGCTTCGAGCAGGGGCTCAAGCTCGCTGTCGTCCGTTAGAGATTTCACAGTCCACACGAGAGATTTCTCATCCCGCCGCTCTCGCTCCGGGGACGGTGTCTGGGCCCCGCGAAAGACACCCTCCACCATAGTTTCGGTAGTGGTTCGGGCCCAAGTAAAACTCGCCTGCAGAGACCTCCGCAAGTTCCAAAAGCCTCCAGAAAGCGGGGTCCGATAAGGACAGTCCGGATAGGATAGCGGGAGGATGGTGATGATAGCGTAGACAATGGTTACCGTGCCCAGGATAGCAGCGGCAATGGCGGTGATGACGGTATTGATAGGGAGCAAGAATGCGACGAGTCCAGCGAAGAAGAAGAGCAGCGACGCGTGAAGAAGGAGAGGGATAATCTCCACCACCGTGTGCATCCCGAATTTCTTCAGCCCATAGTATAGGTACGAGAAGACGCGCGCGCGAATGACGGGGGCGGAGCGAATCTCGGTCTTGTGCAGGAAATCACGAGCCCATTGCTCGAGGAGTGTTGCCACCAAGGCACAGGTTAGACTCAGTCCCAGACTAATGAACCACAGGATATTGCAAACAAGAGAGCTGGCGAGCGGCGTAAACGGTGCTGGTGCAACGAAATTGAATGTAGTTCCATTCGACGAGGCCGCCAGTTGCTGAGATATTTGGGCCAGCAAGAGCACAGTGGCGTCGCCAGAGTCAGGGATTAGTGTCTTGTAGCTTTCAATCAAGAACGCCGTCAGACTGGCGGAGAAAAGACCGGCCTCCAAGGTGTCAGGGTCGAATTTGATGATAGCCTGACTGAACTTACGAATATCAGCATACCCTCCATGTCACTCTTCCAACTCTCCACCAAGCTCTTGTCATATTTCTCCGCCTCCGACACATATACAGCCCACAGCTTTGCCGCAGCGTTTTCGTCCTCCGGATTATCTGCGAGGAGATCAGAGACAACGGACCACACTGGGTGGTGCAAACATACCCGCAATGCCAGCTTCATTCAGCGGGCCCTTTTCGGTACGTCGCGACATTGTACGCAGTGGCGAGAGGGAGTGGAAGTGAGGAGAAACAAGGAGTCGGACCTAAAAGAGGCCGCCCGAGTCCGAGGGCAGTGTTGCCGGCATGTTTCTTGCCGATGTGTCAATCAGCGACTGAGAAATATTGAGCTTTGTATTCTCTTCGAGATCGTGCACAGTCAGGAAGGTATTTGAGTGCGGGAGGGACGAGACCATCTCGCAGCAAGCACTTTTCAACTAGCGGTGCGTACGAAATATTGCAGTTTGTATGTATGGAATTACTGCGACTACGTATAAGCTCGGAGGCTCAGCAGGGGGATGCCAAGTACATGCTGAAGATCTTGGGCGGATTCAAACGCGTATGTCCGAAACCGCAAACCGTAACTCGACGTGTTTCTGAGAATGATGGGATCATGTGACCGCGAATGCGCTAAAATAATGCCCGCAACACTCAACAAGAGGCTCGACAATCAACCGAAGGTGTTCCTCGATTGCTGGTAGCTTTCATGAAGGTGAAGCACAGACCCGGGATTATTTGAAGGCCGCCATTCCATTGATAGGTACTACAGCGAACAGGAAACACGAGATAGGCAATAAAGAAGTTGAAGCAAATATTATAGGCGCCCCAGATTGGTGCGTAGTGCTCTCCCTCACTTGCTACCCAACCCCAAAAACCATATTTCTAAATCTCGGGTCGAGGTGAAAGGTACACTTGATGTTGTCTTGATTTCCTTTCTACAAGTTAGCCTAAAATCATAGAGTGGCTGCTCTCAAGTGATGCCTTCTGTGCGATGGAGTAGTTAATTGGGCAGATTTATCTTGTAAGTCCGCGGTGCTTCGCCCCCTAGTAAGTATAAATGGCACAGAAGAGAAGTGATTCTCTCTCCAAACACTAGAAGACCGAGGTTTATGGAAATGCCTCGGGCGACCCGGCTCGCAAAAGGTTGTTAATCCTACCTGAACTTCCTGCCGTGAATTCCGAGGAGACGAAAGAGCAAGGCTGCAATCCGCATATCGCCGTTTCAAAGTTCTCGTTTAGTCCTCTCCGAGGAGTCATTCTTCTGGCCTTCAAAATCATTTAGGGAGGGTTATGCCAACGAGAAGGCGGAAAGTTGACTTCTGAATGGTTGCCGCAGATATCATTGTCGGTGCGGCCGTTCAAATGCAACTTCAACACAAAGCCGAAGCCGTCTGCTCCGTCCTGCACGCCAGGCAAAATGTAACGCCGTGGGGTTAAGAAGATTTGGGCTTGCGGATACTTGCAGCCGACGCGCCGTCCGCTGAGTACCCGCAGTCAGTACAGTTCCAGGCTCCAGCGGTCGCTCGCCGCCGAGGTGATAAATGCAAAGAGGTTGCTCTGCGCGTCCGAGTCGTCGAAAATGGCGCGAAGAAATCTATAAGGCGGAGTAAGACACGGGAATTTAAATCACCCCGCCACCTCAGCTCCGCCGCCGGCATTTCGAATTCGTCATGCAGAACTCCAAAATTGTCGCACAGAATGACGTTCAGGTGGTATGTACCTCGAAAAGGCAGACGAGGGCAGAACGGGACTGACGCAGCGAACTCACAGTCTTTGCGCTGGTTCGGTTTCGAGTGGTTCGGATCTACAGCGCCATAACGCACTCGAGGTAGCGGCGTTACTTGAACTTTGTTCACAGTGACGATGCCCAGTGTTTGGAGCGTCAGAATGAGCGCATTCCTGGTCTAAATGGTTATTGACGGGGCATCTATAGCATCCACCTGGTTTGAATGAGAGGTGAGTGGAGTGCAACAGTGGGGGATTTGGGATCCAGGATTGCACTTAACAACTCACCTGCCACTCTGCTCCAATGATGTGAATGAACCGGGGTGAGTTTGGGCAACAAACGGCGGTGCGAGATGGAAGTCGAAGCTACGTGCCCTGGATCAAAGAGGTTACCTTCCTGATTGTGGGATAGGACGAGAATTTTGTGGGAGTTCGAGGACCTAAGGATGGCAGTAGTAGAACGCAGACTTCTTCTCACTCGGCCAAATTTCGATCTGGCAACCCGCTAGCAAGCGGCGGTCGTAAGAGTTGCGCCAAATACCAAATACACTAGAATTGAACGTGTCCTTCCACGCGAGTCGTCGGCCGTCCAGGATCCCCGACCTATCTACATGACCATGACTATGTGAGTAAAGCTGGAGCTTGTGGGAGAAGGACGGAAGACTGAGCGAAGGACGGGATCGACGTCGCGCTTCTCGTTCTAGAGCGGTTGCGCGAAGCGAGGAACGGAGGGGTCGCAATTATTGAACCATGAGAAGCCTGTAGACCTTCAGGCTCGCCCGATTGACGTCTGCGCGATAAAAGTAGGTTACTTACGCGTGCGAATCATCTTCTGCGCCTTCAGACCATGCGGTGAGTGATTTCTTTGAGGGTGCAAAGGATGCTCATCAAAGCTTGAAAATCGTACCGCGCCGGTGTATATACGCGCCCCGCTCTTCCCAGAGTTAGTCGACGTCCAGTGGAGATAATGCGCGCCTGCCAAGTCGAATCGCAGTCGTCGTCGCAATGGTGAGCGAACGGACGACCAGCGGCGAAGTGGGGATATAGCGGGTGAGTCGCCCTTTTGACCGCGCGAGAACGGTGCGGGGGTAATGCGATTGCGCTCAAGTCGGAGTCCCTCTGCGCCCACAGATTCACTAGATGTCCAAATGGAGGAGAAGAGAACGGGAAAGAAAAGCGGGGATAGGCGCATAGGCCTAGATGTTCAATGCTGAGAAGAGTACATACCGCCGTTGAGTGAGATAGAACCGAACCGAACGCCGGAAGGGTTGGATTGGAAATGAAGCGAGTCCAACAGGTTTGTCGGTGTGGGGTCGAAAAGAACAACAGGCGAAGGTGTTTGTGTAGGCGCACATCACACCAGAAGCGAGAATACAACAACAACAACATACGCCACGACTCGGAGAAGTGTATGTACGTGTGGGCCCGGACGCGCCACACCAGGTCTAGGAACTGGTTCACCTCACAGCAACTGCCAACGAAGAGTGGTTCACGCACGGGTTGAATTGGAATTTGGACGCCGCCACACTATGCTGTCTTGCTGCTGTTGTCTCGTTTCGAGAAGAAGGCAGTGGAACCGTGGGAAGAGAAGAGATTGGCGCCCACCCGAGCACCGCCCAAGTAGAGAAATCAGAAATATCAGAACGCACAGCTGAGCCGAGAGTGCGCATGGTCGCGGTTTAGGCAAGCTTGAGGGCGACATAGTCGGAAGGAAGATGGGCTGACAGCTCTGCATACAGCGAGGTCGCCGTGTGGGGGAAACGTAGCTCCAGAGGAAGGACAGAGGCACTTCGGCGGGGGGTGTGTCGAGGTCAGCTCCAGAGCGTGAGGCGAGGAGTACTACAGGAGCTGACCGTGTTGAGACGGGGTGTCGTGAATGCAGCCGCCACAACGACGAGGCAGGCAAAACCGATAAATAGCCTCGCCTCGTCGTCTACATGCCCACGGGCAGGTAAACACAACCCAAAAACCTATATCCAGAACCACATGTGAACCAGGCGCACCAAGCCGGCAGTGTGGACCCACATCGGGACCAAACCGCGCCTCTCTGATGCAGGCGTCCAGGAAAGGAAATAAGAGTGAGTGTGTTGGGAGGGAGGCGCGTCAAAATAGCGCAGCTGGCTGGGAAAGGGAATAAGGCGTGGATCCGTTTCTGCACGCCGCGACACTGCTGGTGGAGATGAACCAGTTCGTTTTTGCGAGATGACAGACAAAGCGATGTCGATGTTCTAAGCGAGGTCAGACTCGAGTCATATTCCGTCCAAGCGCGAGGCGGGGTCGTGCCCAAACTAGACAGACTCGTTATGACTCGATGCGAGTCGTGCCAGATTGCCGGATTGTCGGCGTAGAGGGCTTCTTCGCTTTGTCCTCTCTGCAACCGGCATATCAGTTGACGATCTCTTTGTCCCCAGACGATCCGATTGCAGAGGATATAGGCACCGAGCGGCGAGGATGAGGGCGGATTTATAGATTGCGTTTGCGATAATGCGCGAGACTGATATAGGATGGATGGATGGACGCGGATGTGAGACCGGGCACTCACCTCGCCGCAGACGAACATGCGCAGACTGTATTTTGAGTTTGAGAATCCCCGCTACAGGGCGGCATATTATTGGAACCAGAAAGAGCCGATGCCCATGGATAAGCTGGGAGATGCGGTCCGAAGGTTGGTCTGTGCGCTTGGCTCGAGGGCGCGTGATCACAGATTCACCTGTGAGGGAAGTTCATGGACGGGAGATGAATGAAAGAGAAGATCTGGCCGAGAAGGGAGCGCACAAAGAGTACTGCGTCCGAAGGAAAATGGGCGCGAGAAAGCACAGAATCGCCGAGGTTCAGGAAAAATAAAGAGAGTGCGTGTTTTGCCGAGGTCCTGCGTGTGCGTCCGGACTCCCAGCGACAATGAATTAGCGCTTGTGACCGCTGCGGAGGTGGGCGTGGCAGTCGGTTCACGTCCAGTATCGCTGGTTCATCGGACACCGCAGCGCTATCCGATTCATGTCCCAGGACTCGGACCTCGTGCGGATGGATCATTCACTGCGTTTTCCGCAAACTAGATCTGAGGTTTTTTTCGTGAGAGACCTGGCCTTGCTGTAGTATCTCCAAAGGTTGCTGAAGTATCCCGGCCTAAGACGACGCAACAAGCCAAAGTAGTTGTTCTGGCGGCTATTTGATCTATCTGACGGCTATCTCGCGGCAGATAGCTAAGCTTGATCGAGTCTCTTTCTTCCCATGTAGCTCGGGGTCCGTTTACCTGAGCAAGCTCATCTTTCCTTGCGAGATATACCTCAGCAAGTCAGTTGCCTCGATATTAAAGGCCACAGTGAGCGTTCATCTCAATTCGATGAAGTCCGCATCCACCAAGTCCACCCGGAGCAGTTTACATTTACGCCCGCAACCGCTGCTTCCCCGGCGCCCGACCGCTTCTCACTACGCTGAACGCCTCACCGCTGCCTCTTTCACCGTCCACGAACCCCTCAACAGCTGGCTGATCAACAATATCGAGAGCGTGGGGTGGATCATCAATTTCCTGTACCAAACAGTGAACCCATCGAGCCCGACGGAGGCGCGCTGCACCGTTTGAGTTGTGCATCTCAAGGTGGGATTGAACATTCTCCCTGCAGGTCTTCGCTAATAGCACGACCAAAGGCTCCCATTGACAATGGAACTATCTTCAAGGACCCCGACGTCTTCTTGCTATGGCTATTCGTCGACATTCCAGCGACATCCGGTGTGGCATGGACAAGAGGTTAACGCAGGCGGAAACGGGACGGGGGCGGGAACGGGGCGGGGGCGGGAACGGGGCGGGGGCGGGGAATGCGCCAGCTTAATCTAATCTAACCGAACTTTGAATGGAACACAATATTATCCATTCACCCGAAGCGTCTAGCTATCCCGTGTCAAATACCTGCTGAATACCTCAGATAATTATCGAAAGATAGTCTTGATAGTTGAAGTAAGAGAGGAAAAGATACCTTGGAGAGTTTGCCTAGCTCTGTCCATCTACCACGAGAAAAGGAAACTATTTTTCGGGTATTTTGGCCCATATACCTCGGTTCGCAGGGGGTCAGATACCTCAAGCAACTTCATCTATCTGATAGGTATTTTGGGCTCAGATACCTTGCAGAAAACGCAGTGATTACGCGGATGCACGACGTGGATGTCCTCCTGCCCAACCGCGCGTCGGGTTCCAACTTGCGGAAAAAAGGCCTGGATTGGCGCAGGGAACACAGCGAGAATATTGGGATGAGCGTCAGGAGAAGAGTGGATTGCCGGTTGATGGCATCACGATATACGAGCGGAGCTTTAATTTGCAACGATTAAAGTTGAACCATACAGCTGTTTCAAGGAATTCAATTTAACACCGCCAGGAGACTCCGGACTGAGAAGAATATTGGATGAGATTCCAAGGAGAGTTTCGGCGACGAAATTCGAGCGCGGGGTACCAGTGTACAGAAGCACCAAAAGAAATGACACAACGAGTCAATGAGCCGTAAAATGAAAGCCCACAGACCACCAGAGGTTATGGTCTGGAACACAGCCCAGTTACACGATCCCTGCTAAGCGATGGGAGGATCAAACTGATATAAACAGCGGGTACACCGTCGCACATGCAACGCTGGGCGAGACCCTCCCCTACCCGTTCGTTACCCCTCCCTTTCCAACATCTTGATCTGATGTAGTTAGTCAGATGCACTGCTAAACCGCGGTACGGACGGGCACGGCGGACCGCAGCTGCGTCCAAACTGTAAACGTCCAAACACCGCCCGTTGAACACCGCTTCGAGGCGGACCTGACGAGGTCTTACTCACGCAGGCGACGGAGGACAACTCCTTGCTCAGCGCGGGAATCGTCACCGAAGCGACCGTTGTCGAAGTCGTCGGCGTGAACCAGCGGAGCGAGCCGGCGTCGGGGTTCAACTTTGTGGACCTACAGAACTTCCATGTGAACGTCCTTCGCCGTTGACTGCGATGGCGCCGGCGACCTGTGCAGCAAACAGATGAATGAATGAATAGATGTCCTGGCTCCCCGGACGGAGAACAGCTGCCAAGATTCCAAGATTATCTGTTCTCCGTAAGTAGGATTTGCGGCCCGCCGTCGTAGATATCTATAGCCACCCACTGGTAGATAGCCGGGGTGAGTGCAAGTCCCCGGGTGATGAGAGAAGACCGGGGCCTCGTCGTCGGGGCACGACCCCGCGTTGGTCGGCCTTGGTCGTCGGACGAGCCAGTGATCATGAGCAGAACTTAGTGGACGTGGGAGGAAGATGGGTTCATTGCGGATGGTTGCCAGTAAGCATGAATAACAACGTTGGGTGAGTCAGTCAGTCGCCTCGGAAGGAATGCGAGGATGTATGATGACTCGAGCTCGGGCTGAATAATACCATACCATTACTTACCTGAATTCCTGTGAAGGTTTACTTGGGAGGGAGGTTGAAAGCAAGTTCGAGTCATATCTCGCGGCCGAGAGCAAACGAACTGCAGTCCTGGAAAGTTGTTGAATCCGCTGCGCCGATCCTTCTCGGGATCCGCACACTCCTCCCTCACTGCGGGAGATCCCTATTCCATATTCCCTGTCCTTCCCTATTAATATCAATTCACTCCGCCGCCACCCCGGTATTGATAAGCAGCAGCACTTCATCTGCCCGGTGAGTTCCAACCAATGGCAAATTTGAAGTGCGTCGCGTCGGGTTAATGAAGCGCCGAGTCCCGAGATATGCCCTACGCATTCCGATTCCGACTCCGTCCGTTCCCTAGCGGTGGCGCAGAACACCCCATTGGCGGCTCGTTTCCTTTCGCTGCCAGTTGTCGGTTGCAAATTGCCTTTCCTCAGCTAATTCGTTCGTTGAAATTCGGATGTCATACTCAAGTTTGCTTCAAGTTGAACCAAGTTGAACGCGGAGAAACGCTGGAAGAAATGACGTCTGCGGGGTTTCCCCGCAATCTAATCTCGATCCTCGGCAACGTTTGGTCACCGTAACGGCATTTCCTCATTCGGGCTATCTAATCTTACCCTTGCGATGACGTTCAGGAGTGGGGGGAGTTCAACTCTCGCGGTTGACTCGCAGGTGGGACGGGACTGACGCAATGTGCAGCGTGCGCGGGAATACTGCGATGAGGTCGTGGTTCGGTTTGCCAACTGGGTGGTTCGGAGTCGGAGTCGGCATTATTTATACCGATTGGCATTAGGTGGGGTTGGAGAGCGGGATGCTTAGTAAATAATCGGTGGCTGCCCTGAGGGCACTTATTCTTACTATTGCTACTATACTTGGCTGGTGGATGCAGCTCCCGGGAGCGTACTAATTTATTTGCTACCAGTTGGAGAACAAGGGAGTGGGAGGTCGGTGGATTCGAGGCCGACAGCTGGGGTGCCTTATGTTCTCCGCTGTGTGCCTGATATTATAGAATCGGCTCAGTTCGTCGCATTGAATACATAGTCTGCAGCCTCAGACAATACAGAACCAACCTCAAGTTTCAACCTCCCTGCCTTGTTCACCCTAAATGATACAATGAACAATTGTCCAACAA
Source organism: Mycena filopes (assembly GCA_029281495.1). Lineage (NCBI taxonomy): Eukaryota > Fungi > Basidiomycota > Agaricomycetes > Agaricales > Mycenaceae > Mycena > Mycena filopes. Next base: position 74,288 of record JARIHR010000093.1, on the reverse strand, counting down.
ACAATAACCCACCAGCTCGTCTGCTCGTTCGGAATGCAGGAAGACAAGGATGAGCTCAAATTTCAAATACACCAGCATTGTTTGTTGTTCAAGATCAATCAATCGGTCTCACCTCAGTCCTCTTGTTCGTTGAATCGGGTCCGAATTCAAGACCCGCCTCTTGTCACGATATTGAATATTCCGTGTCACATCCGTACCTTTTCCCTCCTTTATTTCCTTGCATACCACACCAATCGTTGTTGTTTTCCTTCCGCCCATAGCGTTGAACAATACTTACACGATAGGAATTCATTCATCCGACCCTCCCCCGCCTAGACCAAAGGAATGTTGAAGCGAATTGAGGGATGATCATCAGTCTCGATCATAGACCGGTGACAACCCCGCTGCCTCCGCCGACGGCTCCGACACACGATCTGAACAAGATAAGATATTTAGGAGGTGGGTTGGGCGGAAGTATCCAAGTCTCAGCGACGTCGATCGACGTGAGTGCGAACCGGTTCGTCCCACTCTCGTGGTATCTGGCCGGAGGGGGAAGTGAGGATGTGAGACGGGAGGGTTTGGGTCTCGGGTCCGTAATTTGAACCTGCGTCGTTGGGTTCAACTTCAGTCGAGCCAAAATAAATAATATTGTATGGCAACAACTTGCTTACCGACGCATCAGCACGCGACGAGGGCTCGGGCGCAGTCAAAGCACCGCACCCTCCAAACGCATCAAACCGCAGGTCAAAGCGCCGGCAGGAGCGCATCAAAACCGTGCGAAGTTCAAATTGAACTATGGCCAAAGCGCGCTTTGAACACGGTTCGACCGCGTAGACTCGAGCTGGCCCGGTGTTGGAGTCAACCTTGGCCGGCTTCGAAGTGCTAGCCTAGTACCCGACGTGTGACCACTGAGCGCCACAGTGTGTGGCCACAACGCAACACAGCCCGGCGCTTGTCCTCGTCCTTGTCCTCGCGTAAGTGTGGCCACAACGCATCAGATACTGCGTGTATAAGAGGCCGAACCTGTGGTGGTGATTTCACAATAACAAACCCTCCTCCTCACCATTTCATTTCTCAACTCCCCTCGAAAGACCTGATCAAGTTATACGATGCCATCCTACGCTCAATGTCCACACTATGGTCAAGGTCCATGTACATGCTATGGTCAATGTCCATGCGGGGAATGGTGCGTGTCTCTGGACCTCGTTGTAGACTCACGAGTTGATTCAATGTCCCTCCTCCAGCACCGGCTTCGATATCCCAGTGCATGAGGTGCCCTTCGAAAAACCGGGGGAAGACGCGGTCCGAGCGTTGACGGGGAAAGAGCAAGCAAAAGCAGGGGAGGGGGAGGGCCAGAGGGAGACGGTGAGGGAGAAGGGCAAATTATATCTGAGAGACTCATAAATCACTCAATGTCGTCTCCCTAGTCGTGCGATGAATTATTTCTTGGAAGAGCCGACTAAAACCCCCCGATGGCGACCCTACCTGCCTGCGTAAGTAGCATAAGGGTAAGTATATGTAAGTAAGCTCACCTTCAAAGCAATATCGCGGGAGGGGCGGGATCGGCGCTCTACCATGCATGCCAAACGAAGCTTTGTATGCAATCCTACTCCGGCGTATATAGATTCGCGGGAGGGGAGGGATCGACACCTTGCTTCTGTTTCTAGACGAGGGGTTAACGCTGCACACGAGAGCACAAAGGTTATGATGATGAATTGAATTAGAGAAGGAAGGAGGCCGGTTGGTGTATACTGTACCAAGTTGTAGGGAGGCAACGGTCACGGTAACGGGCCGCCCGTTGCGTTGCCTATTTTCTGGCGGGTCACGGTAACGGGGAGGGCCGTTGCTTTAAAAAATCGTGACATGGAGGAAAAAAATCCGGAAAAAATCTCGGTACCTCCCAAATCAAACTCTAATGGTGAGGAAGTCACCAGAAACCGGTCCAGGCATCGGCCTCCGCACCCAAGATGCTCAAAATGGGCGCAAAATGGGCCGGAAAAAATATATCTGGTTGCCTCCATAGGCAACAGTCACGCTCACGGTACCCTCCGTTGCCTAGAAAATAGGCAACGGGCTTGTCACGGTCCTCGACAGGTTGCCTCCCTACAACTTGGTACAGTATACCCCCTACCTTGGGTTGGGTTCGAATTGTGAGCGGGGTGGGGATAATGCGCCGGAGCGTGATGGGGCAGGGCGGGGGTGGAGATAACCCGTCCGCTATTGATTTTATATATACCCGTCCGCCCGACGCGGGGTTCAAATTGAATCCGAGATCGAGGTTGAGAAGAGAAGGGTGGACGCGGCGGAGATCACCTTGAAAGAAACGCATCGTGCGTTATCTTCGTAAATTCGACTCACCGTCCGAAGAACGAAAGTTGAACCGAGGTGAGCTGCGTCCTGCACTAAGTATGACCGCCGACGACTGGCCTCAATACTGATGCACTACATCGCCGGTGGGCGACGCCACACCAACCTTGGAATGAAATGGACATGAATGCCGCTCTGGCCAGCTGGTGGCCACACGGCGAGATGCTTGATGCTTGATGGGCGGGGCGGTGAGCGGCGTGAGGTGGGAGGACGCAGGACGCGTCGCGCTGAGTATGCGTGGTTGAGCTGATGCGGAGGGTCCATTCATTCTGAGGTCCCAACGCGGACCGTCGCGTCGCGCCGGGTTTCCTGCTCGGTTGATTGATGCGGAGGGTCCCAGTGCGTTGTTGCCACACGTATTGTTGCGGTAGCCTCAGAAGGTTCAAACCAAACCTGAATGAGAAGAACGATCAACGGTATTCACTTGTTGCTTCATTCTGAGGACCCAACACGGTCGCGTCGCGCCGAGTTCGCATGGTGGTGGCCACATACCGGATCAGACGCGTTCAACCCTGAAAGAGAGACAGCGGTCAACGGTGTTCAATTTAGCAATCACAAGTTGTCAGCCTGTCGCGTGGTAGGTCGATGCGGTGGGCGTCGGTGCGTTCCACACTACACCTAGGGCACATACATATCACCGGATCAGACGCGTTCAAACCTGCCTGACTGAGAACAACGATCAACGGTGTTCAGTTCACCAATCAACTTGCAAAATGTCCACAACGCACCGGGTTCGCGTGCCACACTCAGTGTTGTTCTGGTCGCTATAAACATACCGGATCAGACGCGTTCAAACCTGTATGAGAGGCTCGGTTGGTTGATGCGGAGGGTCCCAGCGCCAGGTGAGGTGTTCCCTATCCAGTATTCTGAACGGAACAGGCGCAATAATGAATGAGAAATATCACCCGCGGTTACCGTTGCATTGCGAGCCAATATCCCGAACCAGCAAGTTATCTTTGTTCTTTGTCCAAACGAACTGGCCCGGCCTCCTTCTATCCTTCCTGTCAACAACTCAGCTCACCGCGTAACGTGGAAGTAAACCAACGCACCGTTCATCCTTTGTTCAAAGCGACCCCGGACAAACCCGCGCGCACGACCCCTTCCCCCCGTGCTTCCTTCCAACCTTTTCTTTGTCCTGCTTCAATATCAGCGCCGAGTGATGGGATGGGATATTGGAAGTACATACCACCTCCCACGACAACACAACAGGTAGACCCATACCGGATCAGACGCGTTCGAACTTGAAAGAGAACTGCGGTGTTCAGTTCACCAAGCTCACTTGCTTGATCCCAGTGCGTTGTTGCCACACTTGTTGCTGCGCTCCTCCGACGAATTGATGTTTCTTTGTTGTCCAAACGAAACGAACTGGCCCGGCCTGCTGGAAGTAAATGATGACTCTGAGGGACCGTGGAAGTAACCTACCCACCCTCCTTTGTTCAAAGCGACCCCGGAGCCACCCGCGCACACGACCCCGCCTCGCGTCCCCTTTCCCCCGTGCTTCCTTCCTTCTTTTTCTTTGTTCTGCTTCAATATCAGCGCCAAGTGATGGGATATTGGAAGTACCACGCAAGCGGCAGATCCTCTTCATGCCCATATCGAAACATGTCATATCGCAGACCGATCTCTTTGTCCTCGAGAACACGAGGCCCGATATAAGACGGATCCCGATATAGACCGCATGAAAGACGCGTCCCGATATAGGCCGCTGCATGAAAGCCGGACGGACGGATAAGATGAGATGTGCGTGTATGCGTGGATCGCGGACCGCATCCTGGAGGTTCGGACTCGAGGCGCGATTGGAGGACAAAGAGGATCGCCGAGGAAGGAAGCCGCACGAGTTCCAAGAATACTGAAATCAAATGAAATGAAAGCCGGATGCCCGATGGATGGATTGTGCCCAGATAAGATCTGCGTGTATCGCGGATGGATCAGACGAGCGAGGAAGGCGCGGAGAACAAAGATAGCGTGCCTCGGACTGCGCGCAGCAACATATAGACCGCCATAGAGTGGGAGTTCATAGAAAGCCGGATGGATGGATTCTGCCCAGATGAGATAAGATGTGCGTGGATCGCGGACCGCATCCTGCGGGACAGCGATTGGATGGGAGGACAAAGAGGATCGCCGACTCGAGAGGGTCGGAATCGAATCGGTATCGTGGAGCACAAAGAAAGACAGTCGTGTCGTGTTCAGCGGGTGCACAACGCGCCCCGATTCGATTCACCTCCCTCGGAACCCATCCGTAGTACGCGCACTCGCCGTCGTTGGCCCGACGGATTGCTAACCCCCGCTGACTCACCCCATCGGCATCGGCTGCACGCGTCCCAAAACGGGCAATCGCGTCGTGTATGTACGTGTTCGTGTTGGTGCGCGTGGCGGTGCCCCGAGAACTGCGGGCGTCTGCCAGCTGCGTGTTTTTCCGAATTCGAATCGTTTTCCGTTTTTCCGCGAGGATGACGAATCGCTCGGAGGGGGTCGTACTCGCATGCAGTTACACAGTCGAGTCAGGATTCAGGAAAGGAAAGCCGAGGAAGGACTAGGAAGGAAACCCGAGGAAGGATGCGTAAGGCAGGGATATGTCGGATTATACACACTCGGGTAGGCGGGGAGCAACTTGAAAGCAACTTGCTGAGTGAGACATGTATGTGAGTCAGCCGTGGGACTCGGCCGCTTTGAGGGTGCGGGTGCGTTGCCCTCCAGCGGGGAGGCAGGAAATAATCATGAACGAGGAGGCAGAAGGTCTTCTGAGGGTGCGCAGTGTGCATGGGCATGGGGGCCGCAGAACACGCCGCTTGGGCCGCGATAATCGTGCGGTGCGGCCCTTGGAAGCGAATTGGAAGCGAACCAAACGAGTCAGCTCGGTTCACGCCTAACGGGGATAACAAAGCGGTTCGTGGCGCGGGCATCCGAATCGGGGTGGGTGGCTCGGCGGTTTACTTATAAGAGCGACCTGGCGTGAATCAGTCAGTCCACCACATCCGATATCTGCCCGCAGCCAGCGATGACACGCTCAGCATCCCCCAACGGCGCCGTCGAGTTCAGCTACGACTTTCCCGTCGCAGGGCCCAGCACCCTCCGCACAACACCCACAACCACCACACCGCGCCACACCACCACCAGGACACGGACAAGAACGCGCTCCCCCGCCCGCCCGCGCTGGGAGGCGTCTCCCGCGCACTTTGAGCACAACAACCACGACGACGATGACGAAGACGCAGAGGCAGCCGCCGCGTACGACGCCTTCGGGTACCCCTACCCCCGCGCCGCGCACCCCATCCCCATCCCCACCGCGACGCGCAACCAGTGGCTCGCGCCCGCCCCCGCGGCGCCCGCGTACCCATACGGGTGGGATTACTCCTACAACAACACCTCGTACGGCTACGCGCCCCAGCCAAGCAGCTGCGACAGCGCGCTCTCCGCCTTGTCCGCGTTCTCCTCCACGCACAAAGAGAAGGAGGGTGCAAGGAGGTGCCCGGGCGCAGGGAAGATCCGCAAGCCGCGCCGCAGCGTCGACTCCGAGTCCCCGCGGTGGGATTCGTACGACCTCCCTTCGCCCTCTTCCCCGTCTTCGCCATACACCTTCGACTCCCCGCGTGCCTTCGACTCCCCGCGCTCCCTCGAGCGCTCGCTCTCCCACGACGATTACGGATTGGATTTGGAGAATGGCGAGGAGGACGCAGAGGACGAAGAAGAGCTAGAGCAAGAACACAACGCCCTCCCCCCCTCCCCAACCCTCACCCTCCGCCGCCACTGGGCCGCCCTCGCCCTCCGCGTCCGCTTCGGCGTGTTCCGCGCCAAACGCCGGATGCGTAATCGGGTTTTGTCTTTGTAGCCTTGCGCACCGCTGTCCCCTCCCCCTTATTCCTTTATTCCTTTATTCCTCCTTCTTCCGTCTGCCTGAGCCTCGTTGTTGGACGTTGAGGCGGAGGCAGGCAGGCTTTCTTCGACGCGGGCGCACCTACATTATCTGCGACACCCCCACCCATTCCACTTCTTCGTGTTATATCACTTTCAGCCGTACATTCGTACATTTTCGACATATGTAGCCACCATTGATATCATTTGTACCACCACCACCACCACCACCTCACGACCACTTATGCATGCATCATAGTAGAAGGAATGGATTGTTTGAACATTATCTTTGTGTGAATCGACTCTAAGAGCGACAAGAGAGAGAGAACGCGACAAGAGGACTGTGAGGGTGGCCGGAAAAGGAAATCGACTGTGGCGTCTACTGGTGCTGCTATGAAGTGTGGTAGGATGGAGACGCGACGACGACGCGCAGTTGATAAGTAAATAGTCTAGAAGGCAGGTAGGTGGGTAGGTAGGTAGGTAGGTAGGGTAGGAAACGACACGCCCCGCGCCGCCCGAATATAATATCAGGAACACTGCCCCCAAATATGAGTATTCCTCACAGTACGAGAGCAGAGCCACCTCGGGGCGCGTAGGTAGGTACGTGTGTAGGTGTGTAGCAAAGTAAAGTAGTAAAGTGAATAGCCTAGAAGCTGGGTGGGTAGGTAGGAAACGACGCGCCGCGCCGCGATGCCCGAGTATCACCGCCACCTGGAGATGCGAATATCCAAGTATTGTGCTTGCTGTATCCAGATATCGAAGTATCCGAGGAGGAGGTGCGAACGAAGGTGCGGATAGACGGGCAAGCGGACGAGGGCAGAGCCACCCCACCGACCCCACCGACTCCACCGAGGCCACGGCTGATATCTGAGCAGACCAGTACGAGCGGACGCCGCGCGTGTACGAGCTCGGGGGCCGCACGGCAGGCAGGTAAGCTCGGGGAGGGAAGTGTGTCCGAGGAGTCGAGTACAGGCCGAGGGGTGCCCGAGTCCATCGTGAGCGAACGAACAAGCGCGCGCGTTTCGAGTCTGCGGCCGCTTGGAGGAAGGGTGAGAGGGAGCGGGGAGGACGCCGTGGGTGGGAGCAAGCCCGGGAGGCCGCGCGTCGTGGTGTCCGGGTAAAAGTGGAAGCGGGGGCGGGAGATGACTGGCCTCCACGACGTGCTGGCGCGATCACGGATCCTCCTCATCATGCCTCCATCGCGGTCCTCTGCGCCTCGGTCGCGGTCACGGTCGTCGTCGTCACCCCCTGCGCCTGGGTCGCCTCGGTCGTCGTACGGAGGTGGGAGGCTGTGGGACAAGCCGCCTGATGCTGTGCACGGACGGACGGGTGCGCGGAGATGCCTCTTCGGCCTCAGCGCGATGCACAGCCAGGACCGGGCGAGCTGGTGAACTGGTGCGGTGTGTGTGTGCGTGTCGAGGAAGGAAGGGGGGGAGCTGTGTCCATGAGCAGGAGGTTCCGGACGCGTCCGCCGCGGTGAGAACGCCAGTCGAGTCAGACGCGTCCTCCCTCTTCTCCAGCTTGAAAGGTAGGCCGGTGAGGTCCCGGGCGCGTCCTCCGCGGTGAGAATGCCAAACGCCAGATGAAAGGATGCTCAAGCTGGTGCGGTGTGTCGATGAGCAGGAGGTTCCGGGCGCGTCTTCAGCTTCACAGCGAGGCAGACGACCGGGCGAGGTGGTGCGGCGTGTACTGTGGTGTGTCGAGGAAGGGGGAGGTGTATCGGGCGCGTTTCCCGCGATCAGAATACTCGGGTCGAGTCAGACGTGTCCTTGTTTTCTTGTAACGGCGAGGTTTCGGGCGCGTCCTCCACAGTGAGAACGCCTGAGAATCGCTCGGTCGGGCGCGGACGCGTCCGTTCCTCCTATCGCGTGCATCCTGCACGTCTTCTACCCCTTCAGCTTCATATACAGCGCAATGCACGGGCGAGCCGGTGGGAGAGAGAGGGAAGAGGACGCGTCGATACGTGTCCTCCGCAGTGAGAATGCGCTCGAGTCATACACAGGCGGGACCGCGACGCGCGTCCAATAAGAGCAAAGACGCGTCGGCGGTTCGTCGTCGGCCTCCTGGCATACATTCTCAGGGACGCCGCCGACTCGATTCATTTCGCCTCGCCGCGTCATCTCTGCCGTTCTTGAGCAAACCTGAGAAACGAAAACGGAACCGCAGTCAGCGATGCGACGCTCGCGGGAGAACGCGGGAGAACATACACATGTTTTTGAGAGAGCAGACAGACGAATGAATCCCCGTCATAGCTGCACTGCGGGTACTGTAAATAGGAAAAATTATGAGCAAAAGATAAGTGCATACTTGTATGATCTCACATTTCTGCGTCATACGCTTAAAACAAACCAGCTTGTCTCTTCGGATCCCGCTTCCCTGCCTGCCTGCCTGTCTTCAAGCCTGCCTACACGTCTCGCATTGCGTTATACTTGTGCGAACGCAAGGCAGCTGTGGTGACGCGTTCGATGGTCAGCCGACGCGCCTCACTCTCACCAATGTGCCCACTCACTTGATACGGCACTGGACCGTGTCGACGATGACGCGTCCTGCCTTCATATCTTCGCAAGATAATCGTGCAGCGATTTGCAAATGCGATTGCGTTCGGATGTCGTCCCGCGTCCGTGTAATCGGGAGAGGGTCCGGGCTGCGGGTGTAGGTGTGTACACGAACACGAGTGGGTTATCGCGGAGGATCCATCCGAGCTGCGGGCCTGCGGTGTGGTCCTGTGAAGAGGAGACACGTTCGTGCGTGCATGCGTGCTCAGCTGAACGCCCGGTGCTTTTCCCCGCTCTGCTGTTGTGTACATGGTACAGCTGGCACGAAATCCGGCCGGTATTCGTGCGCATGGGGGGGTCCAGGTGGGTCCAGAATCCAGCCAGCTATCGTACGTGGGCCGGCGGAGTGGGGCAGGTGCAGACCGGCGGGCCGTCGGGATAATCGCTAATCCAGCGCGACAAATGGCGGGTCATGGGAGCAGTATGTGCTGAGTGAGAGGAAAGGGAAGGATGCGGAGCGTGGGAGTGATGACGTCATGGTTTCTTCGCGGATTTGATGCTCGAGTGAAATTTGAAAGAAATTTGAAAAAAAATGAGAAACAGGTAACTTAGTGGTACATGGACATCAATGAGTGAGACGAAGTGAGACACCCGGTTCCCATACTGCGTGTAAGAAGATATACTCAGTTGGGCACGTCGGGGTGAACAACTGTATTATGCACCTGTAAGAAGATATACTAGGTAGATAATAAGTAAGAGAAGAATAAATAAAGAGGGAGAAGAGACGAACCTCAGTTGGGCACGTCGGGGTGAACAACTGAGGTCCGACTCGGTACGTGGATTGTATATAAGGGAGATCGGTAGCTAGGAGAGTCTCGTGTTACAAATTAAGGGGGTAGGTCTACGCAGTCGGGCGCGAGCCCGACTGCCGGCTATATGGCCAGCCGAGCCACTACTTCAACACTCCCCCTGCTCGGGGACAGTATAGTATCAGTAAAGTAAAAAAGGAAAGAATTGACCGTCGGACGATAAGGGAAAGGAAACTCCCCCTCGCATGAGCATCTCCGCTCCTCCCATCCGCTCCCCTACTCCGTGAGGCCAAGTGCGCGAACGCACGCGAGATGCGCGTCGCGAGGCAGGGCCTTGGTGAAGACGTCGGCGATGTTGTCGGCAGATGGGACGTGGGTAATCTCGATATCGCCGCCCGCTACGCGCTCGCGAATGTAGTGTTCGCGGATATCGATGTGCTTGACACGCGCGTGTCCCTTGGCATCCCGCGCAAGTGACGCCGCACCCAGGTTATCGCCGCGCAACTGCGCCGGGTGCTCCTGGGGCATGTGCAGCTCCTCCAGGAAGCTGTACATCCACATCGCCTGCTTCGCGCTCCGCGTCAGCGCGACGTACTCCGCCTCCGCCGTCGACAGGGCCACCGTGTCCTGCTTCTTCGACGACCACGACACCGGTCCTCCCGACATCACGAACACCTCGCCGGACGTCGAACGCCGTGTGTCCAAGTCGCCCGCGTAGTCCGCATCGACCCAGCCAACTGGCTTAATGCCGCTGCCGCCGCCGCGTCGGTACGTGATCTTGTAACCGAGTGTGCCTTTGAGGTAGGCGAGGATGTGCTGAACGGCCTTCCAGTGCGCAGGTCCGGGATTCTGGACAAATGCGGCGACGCGGTTGGCGCTGAAAGCGATGTCAGGGCGGGTGGTGTTGGCGGCATGCTGGATCGAGCCGACGGCCTCGCGATATGGTTTGTCTGCCATGAACGCGACGTCGGCGGGGGTCGTGGGGCTGTCGGACGAGGAGAGGTCGACGCCGGCGGGGAGTGGGGTCGATTTGGGGTTGCAGTCGGACATGCCGTAGCGCTCGAGAACGCGTTCAAGGTACGGGCGCGACGAGATGCTGATGGTGCCCGCGGCCTCGTCGTATTCGATGGTCATGCCGAGCGAGGTCGCGGTGCGCGGGACGTCGGTGACAGCATAGACGGCGCGGATCCCGTCCTGGGCCTCGGCAGCGGCAGCCGTCGAGGACGAGATGCCGTCGATGTCGTCTGTGTAGACACCGGCAATGGATGTACCGGCGGGGGACGACCTGATGCGAATCGAAGGGTCAGCGCGCGAGCGAGTCCAGCCTAAGCTGGAAAACGACTTCTCGAGGTGGTCCGCCCAGTTACGCCCCGACTGCATCATCCCATACAGCGACAACTTCATCAAGCACACCTTCTCCTCCGCCCCCTCCGCCACAAACCCCTCCGGCTGCCGCATATACACCACCTCCTTCATCGGGCTGTTGAGGTACGCGCTAACGACGTCCATCGACCACATCAGCCATCCAGGCTGGTCGACGCAGATAGCCCACAACATCCGCAACGACTCGTAGCGCACAACACCCGCGTACGTCTCGAAGAAGTCGACGCCGGGAATCTGCTGGAACCCTTTCGCGACCAAGCGGGCCTTCCACTTGATAATGGCACCAGCAACATCGTACTTGACAGCAAACACCCACTTGCTGTCAATGACATTCGCGCCGGCGGGAAGATCCACCAGCTCCCAGACTCCGCGATCCATGAGCATCCCGTACTCCTTCTTCATGGGGTCCATCCACAATTCGGGGTGCTGCATAGCCTCCCTGAACGATTTCGGAACCCCAGAAGGAATGGTGGAGACGGCAAGCGCCCGGGTACGTGGATTCGGAGTCTTGCGGGAGGTGGCCCAGTCGAGACCAGACGCTTTGGCAACGGCCTCGGCAGCCTGGGACTCGCGCGAGTCGAGGATCGCCTGCGTCGGGACGGGCTGGCGAGCAGAGCGACGAGGGAGAGGTGCAGCCGGGGGCATAGGCGCAAACTCGGGGGCGGCGGGGCCGTGATCGTCTGGGTGAGGGGGAACCGCGTCAGCTTCACGCTCGGGAAGATGGGCGGGAACGTGCGGGTCGGCGTCCGGCACGTCGCCTCCAGCAACATCCACATCTCCCCCTGCTGGAGGCAGCGTACGATGACCCCAGCCCTCCTCGAAGATTACATCGCGAGAATTGAAGAACCCGCGAGTTGCAGGATTCCACAAGCGGTACCCAGCGGTCTTGTTATAACCAACAAGACGAGCCTTCACGGAGCGCGCATTGAGTTTGCCGCCAGCTGCTTCAATTGGAACGATCTTGGCGTAGGCAATTGCGCCAAAGACGCGGAGGTGAGAGATGTCTGGCTTGGTGTGGTAATGAACTTCCCACGGTGTCTTGCCGCCAGCACGCCGCTTTGGATGGAACCACTGCGTGTACGCAGCCGTCCCGAACGCCAAAGGCCACATACTCTTTGGAAACCCCGAGTCCGCCAGCAAGCAGCGCCCCAACTCCACCGTCGTCCTGATCCCCCGCTCCCCTGGCCCGTTCTGCGATGAAGAATGCGGTGTCATCACCTCGATGATAATCCCCGCCTCACCGCAAAACCTCTTCCACAAGTCGTTAATCCACTCTCGGCCACCATCCACCCGCACCCTCTTCAACTTCTTCCCCGTCTGCGTCTCAAACTCGGCCTTATACAACTTGAAGGACGCCAACGACTCATCAGCCGTTTTGTGGACCAAGAAATAAACTGTCGGTCCTCCACTGCGTCCGTCAACGAGGTGCATAAGCCACTTGACGCCTCCAATCCCCGTCACCTGTGCCGGTCCCCACAGATCCATGTACGTGCAATCCCCCACTTCCTTTTCTGGCTCGTGAACGCCATCGAACGGACGACGCGCGTGCTTCCCGAAGATGCAGTCTTCACATAAGCCATTCATTTCTCCACCGAGAACATGAAGGCCGTTGACATGCTTCCCCGAAACCAGCGCGTCGAGACCTGAGTTACCGATATGAACGAGACGGCGGTGCCACGTCTCTTTGCTGGCTGGGAGATCTCGCGATCTGGCGACCCACGCAGCAATCATATCGGTGCTCTCAAAATCCAGCCTGTACATGCCGCTGACGAGCTTCCCAGCCATGAAGGGTGTCCCATCGGGCTTCTTGAAGACGGCCTTCCCTTTGCCGAACTCAACCGAATATCCACTCGCATCGAGTTTCGAAATAGAGATGAGATTGGTGGTGATGTCGGGGGTATGGATAGCGTTCAAGGCAATCTCCTTCTTCTGGCCCTCGTACATCACCGTCTTACGCACTACTCCAGTCGCAAGGATACGAAACGGGGACCCCTCGGCAGCCGTTCCCGCACGCTCTGCAGGATAATATTCGACAAAATCCTCCCGCTTCCAGAAGCAATGATCCGTGGACCCTGAGTCCGCGACGACGACATACGGGCGGGGCTGGGGAGCGTCGGCCATGAACGCAAGTACTGCTTCAGGGACTCCCCCAGCAGAGAGTCGCTGGTGGGTATACCACGCAGGGAGGTCGAAAGCGGGATCATTGAGGAAGTCGGTACGTATCGAGACATCTTCGCCTGTGTGGTTGTCGCAGATGACGTGCTCCGTTTCAGATGTCGAGTACACCAAGAAACGACGACCCTTGACGATCTCCTCGTTGTCATCGCCAGGGTACGGCTGTTCAGCGTGCAGAGCGCGCTCAGCACGCTCCTCAATCGTCTGCGGGAAACCTTGACCAACGCTGCGCGACGGGCGAGGAGAATTGAAATCGAATGGGGGACAAGCATCGAAGTCATCAAGGGCAGACTCCAACTCCGGCATCTCGGGGTCGGTACCAGTACCGTCGTCGGTGAGCAGCTCAAACTCCGAGCTCTCCGCGTCCACGACCTCAAAGCTCACTGATGACATTGATCCAGTGTCACCAACGTCCGACAGTGCACTCGCCACCACCGCCTCTGCTGCCTCTTCCCATGCCATCACCGACTCGATGGACGCGATGACCTCCTCGCCACGGAACTGCACGGCCTGAATGCCGCTCGCATCGTAGGGGTTGATCTGAGCCTCGGGCAGTGTCCATACGGAGAACGCAAATGTCTCAACCGCATTCACAGCGGGAGTCGCTGGGCCTTTCTTCCCCTTCCACCACGATGGCCATTGACCCGCCTTCCCACCGCCAGGCCAAAAGCAATTTTCGATAGTGTGGCCCTTCTTGCCATCTGCGCCGCACTGCGAATTGGTGCAGATGAGGTTTCGGCGCGCGGCACGACGAGCATCGCGGGATTCGAAGTTGGTATTCGCAGCGAGCACCTGGGGTGCGGGAGTCGAAGTGGAAGGTACGCCCGTGCGATTCAAGCGTTCAGCATGCATGTTGACAAAGCTGATGACCTCCGCAGATGTCTTGAAGGTGTGCAGAACAGGGACAACCGTATCCCATTCTTCCCCAAGCAACGAGATGAAGATGGTGCGAAACTGGGTGTCGAGGATCTTCGCGCCCATGTCGTTTGCCGCCCTCCACAAGTTACGGACGCGGGCGACGTGCTCGGTCATTGGTGTTCCGGGGACGAGGTAAGCGGTATGAAGGTCGCGAAGGGCGTTGACTAAACCCATGTCGGTGACCTGGTTATAGTTTTCTTCGAGCGAAACAACGGCGTCGCGCGCAGAGCCGTCAAGCTTCACACCCAATCCCACCGGATTCTTGATGTTGAGAACGACCATGGCAAACGCGAGCGAGTCGCGGGAGAGCCATTCATCGAGGGAAGGGTGTTTGGAGTAAATGGGGGTTGGCTCGGGGGGAAGGCTGACATTCTCCGGGGCGGGGATGGTTGTGGCACCAGGGGTAGAGGGAGTAGTAGAGGTATCACCAGTGGTATCCTCAGCGGGTTCGCTCGGGTCGTATGGTTTAATGCAGGTGCCGTCGAGGTACGCCGCTACACCACGGGCTTTGGCGAGCGCGTTAATCTTTGTCTGCCAGCCAATATAGCCGCTGCCGTCAAACTTCTCCGCATCTGGGAGAAGCGGCACATTGGGATTATTCGACATGATAGGGGTTCAGCAACGACGACACTGTATATGCCGTAGGGTCCTTCGCAGGTCTGTGAGTTGTTAAATAGGAACCCGAAATCGTGCTCGAGTATGTTCTGAAGCAAGTTAGGCTTCGGGGCCCATAACCTGTAAGAAGATATACTCAGTTGGGCACGTCGGGGTGAACAACTGTATTATGCACCTGTAAGAAGATATACTAGGTAGATAATAAGTAAGAGAAGAATAAATAAAGAGGGAGAAGAGACGAACCTCAGTTGGGCACGTCGGGGTGAACAACTGAGGTCCGACTCGGTACGTGGATTGTATATAAGGGAGATCGGTAGCTAGGAGAGTCTCGTGTTACAAATTAAGGGGGTAGGTCTACGCAGTCGGGCGCGAGCCCGACTGCCGGCTATATGGCCAGCCGAGCCACTACTTCAACACTGCGGTCATCTGCTACATGGGTATCTTTTTCCCAGCGTTAACTTTTAAGTTCGGGGGGGCAGAGGGAAGTACTTACTTAGTAGTACTAGTAGGCTCGGGACCAGCCTGCCAAACTAGTACAGCAAATTGCAATTCTTCAACGCAAGCGTTATGCTGTGCTTACGGCAAAGAGCTTGCCTTTTGATTATGTTCAACTTATGCCGTAGTTGGTAGGCTGGTAAACTAACGAGCCTAAGCGGGAAGCCTCAGGAAGGAGCTGGAGGGAGGGAGGATCGTGCCCAGATAGCGGTGCAATAGAAAGGGACGATGAGGCTGTACTTACATACATTGTCGGTGATACTGAGTCATCCGATGCAGATGTCTGTACATTCACATCAGTAAAACAACACAGTTTGCTTTGGCGTCTTAGACGTCTTGGGCAAGACGTTTAAGACGCCAAAGACAGATTTTAGTCAAAGATGCGCGTCTTTGGCTAGACAGGTTCATTCGTCTTTGAAAGACACTTCGTCTTGGACAAGACTGCCCTGGGTCTTTGGCAGGACGTGTAAGACGCTCACAAGACTCTGGCAAGACCGACTCAAGGTGCTCAAGACAACACAAAGAAGGTTTAAAATCACGTATATTTGTGTAGCGACAGTGGACATCGAACCCTACTACGCTCCTCAAGCATCTCCCAGTCGTCCTCCAGTACATCCCCCTCGTCACAGACCAGCCACCTTCCCAGATGAACAAAGCTCGTCCCCGGCGACATCGTCACCTTCGGCATGAGCGAATGCATCCCCGCGGACACCCGCGCCCGAGTTGCCGCCGTCGTGAGTAAGCTCCCTCCACGTGTCCGGCGCCGGCGCCGGAGTCGCGGCGTTGGCGGCTGGATGGAGTACGAGCAGCACGGGGCGGGTCGTGCGCGACGTTGAGGAGGAAGGGGCGGAGCGAGGGCGAGAAGTAGAGAGAGGGTGATGGGAGGGGAAGTGTCGACGCGGGACGTGCGTGTAAATCCGATGTCGTATTCATACGCGCGCTGTGTCGAGTGTGAACAATATTTAAATACAAGAGGTAAAGACACACACATGAATGACCATTGGTGGGATCACGGAGCGGCGGCGCTAAGGGCAGAATAAAGTTTGGGGACTTGAGTTGAGAGCGAGTCAAGGGTTCATTGAGGACGGGTTTGAGGACGCTTCGAGAGATCGGGATAGTTTGAAGAGGCTTGTGGCTGGACAATGACACTTGATAATGACTTGACTGGGTGTCACCTTGACCCTGTTGAGGACTTGAGGCGATCGGTCTTGAGATTTGTGTGAGTCCGATTACAGGACCGGGAAGGGAATTTAAAAGCATTGAGCTTGTAGTGTTGACGTCTGGATGCTGTTGAAGGACGAGCTCGAGGGAGTAGCGCATGGCGGCGTTCGAGAGAGTGGCGGAGAGGGGACGACATGGGGGGAAAGAGCAACCAACGTGGTGACAGATCGCCGTAACTTATGCCATGATTGATCGCGCACGGGCCAGCTGTCAATCAGAGCGGAGTTTGAATGCCTTCGTGTCCGAACTCGTTTCAAGTTGGTTTCAAGTCCCGATGTCTTCAAGTAACAGCGCAACCTAAAAAATTGAGACTGATAGATTGAACGGGGTGAGATTCTGTTCTGCACTCCCGAATAATGGGGCCAAACTACCGCCACTATATGTACTTCCCTTGCTGCCGGTGGGAAGGCCCGAATTGGCATTGAAACACCCATCCGACCTCACTTGTGGCCAGGGTACCCTTCAAATAGATCCTGAAGGTAAGCATTATGAGATAACATCTTTTTGCAACAGAGAAATTTCGCGATAAAAACCATAGTGGCCAAAGACGTAAGACACCGACCCCAGGCCAAAGACTGCTCCAGAGGGTTTCTCAAAGACCAAAGACGGACCTCAAAGACAAAGACACCCTAAGACGGTACTCAAAGTCCTAAGACGCCAAAGCAAAACGTGTTGTTTTACTGATGCATCCATTATTATTTCCATAGCAATTCCACCCGAATGTCATGATTCGGGTTTGCATAACCCTTTCATTTCCTGCACCCAGAACCCCCCGACCTCAATCAAATCACGATAAATGGACGAAGCATCGGGATATGGGAATAACCCAGGCAACATCGGACAACGAACGGGACGAGAACCCAGGAATAACCCGGTCAGGAGCCAGAATAACCCGGACGACTCAGGGACGTGCTCCCAATCATGCCAGGGGGGATTCAAACCCTCAAGTACACTTCTTTACGTTTCTAAGGCAGGCAACCATACCCTGACTTGCTTAAACACTTAATTACCCCTGCCGATTGACGGGCGGTTAATTACTGCGGTAACTAATTCGATCGGACTCCTAGCTCCCAAAGTAGTATAAAAGCACACATGTACATTAGATTCTACCTCGTCTAATACCAGCTCTACTTTGGCCTGGCAACAACGAAGCGTCTTCTCAACTCTGCCCTGGCCTTCGCATATATCTCCTTCATCTCTGCACCTCGGCACCCCAGCTGCTATCACTCCGTCCTTGGGAACTTCACCCTACCTCCCATATCGACTACTACGCACGGTCATCACTCATTGGTACGGTCTTTAGAACGTATCCGCCTCGTGAACTGCACGGGACTCCGAACCTGGTTATTTGAGTGCTCGTCCCGGCTGGGATCTCAACATCAGTACATCGCCAGGCCGACCTAGGGCCAGTGCTGACACCCGAGTTTCTGGGGTCCGGCCAAGTATGCATCTTGTTGGTTTTGATGGACCGGCAATGTGTTTCTACACCTTCCCATCCTGTATTTCACTAACAAATTCACAAATATACAGAAGACGACGACAGGATACAGTTCCGTAAACTGTGCAAGGGCCTTGGGTTGTATGTAGGTAGGTAGGTAGACTAAAAGCGATAGAGAGCAGAGAGATAAAATTATCCGATGGGAAAATTCAAACTGTCAAGCTGACAGACATCCGGACAAGGGTGCTGTGCTCTACACCTTTACTTTCCCCCCCATCTCTGCCGTCGACGTCGACTGAGCTATGGAGGTGTGTCAGTCACATTTCTGCCCAGCGCTCGCCGTATATCTTTGTGCCAGAGTGCGCTAGCAAGCAAGACCCCACTAGGTCATCCTGCCCAGAATCCGACCGAAAGCGCTGAAGGTCAACTGGGTCTCCGCCTTTTATCACTTGGTAGGTCTGTCGACAGCCTAGACCCTTCAAAGTGATGACTGCTTCTGCAGATGGTGGTGGAATTCGAGGCCTCTCAACGTTATACATCCTCGAAACACTCATGCACCGGATCCAGACAGAGCACAACCTCGAGAGGGTTCCCCTTCCGTGTGATTATTTTGATCTAATTGGGGGGACCAGCACCGGGGGGTGTGTTGTTCCAATTCAAGACTATGAGTCGGCTCACATTCAACAGGCTGATTGCTATTCTCATCGGCCGCTTGCGGATGTCCGTGGACGAAGCAATTCTCTGCTATGTCGAGTTCAGTGAAAAGGTTTTCGGAAAAAGCAAGTCCTCTTTCGGTGATGGGAAGTATTCAGCAACAATCTTTGAGAATGTGGTGAAGGCCCTCGTGAAGCAGAAGACAGGGAATACAGAGACTCTGTTGTTGGATGATGGTGCCCTAGGCGGTATGTGCAAAGTGTCAGTTGATGCTGCAGATTCGAAGTAGACCTCGCCCTGACCAAATCTTCCAGATTTGTCTGTGCTAGACGTGCACATACCATCGATCTCGGGATTGCGGAATTGTTCCGTTCCTACCGATCCACAAACCCGCCGGTTGTCTGCACTATGTGGCAGGCTGCACGAGCAACTTCTGCAGCACCAACATTGTTCAAGCGCATCAAGATTGGGCCCGCAGGCGAGGAGTTCATTGATGGAGGACTGGGGATCAATAATCCCGCCAAGAAGGTACTCTCTGAGGCCCGCACAATCTTTCCCAACCATGAGGTTGCTTGTCTTGTCAGTATTGGAACCGGATGGACTGGGACAACCGAGCTACTCCGGCCTGGGTTCTTCGAAAGGAACACCATCCCAGTTGGTGTCATAGATGTCCTGCGGGCTCTGGCTACTGACTGCGAAAAAACTTCACAAGAGATGGATCTTGAATTCGAGAACCAACCAAACACTTACTTTCGTCTCAATGTTGATCACGGTCTGGAAGCAGTTGGGCTCACCGACTGGAAACAAGTAGGAAAGGTTGCGTCCCTTACCAGGCAGTATGTGGACAAGCAGGAAACCAAAAGGCTTTTGGATGGCACTGTTGATGCCATGCTAAAACGCATACAGACTGGAGCAAGTGCGGATTAGAACTCTTCCCTGTATTTCTTCAATGTCTCACATTTGATGTGCAGAAAATATTTCAAACAATCTACTGGTGGCAAATCAAGAAGATATCAATATCTTGCGTGAACTTCACCAAGACCAACAGAGTGAGTTCATACCTAGTGAGACATAGGGTCTCATCAGTTTTTTTTTCTTGCAGGTGCAAAGCGAACAAAGATTATTGAGTGGTTATCACCAATCAATTTCTTCAAACAACATCAAGATATCTCTATCACTTGTCAGGAAGGAACAGGAACCTGGTTTTTGAAACATCCTCAGTTCAGGAAGTGGAAGGAAGGGTTGGGAAAGACCCTTTGGTGTCATGGAATCCGTGCGCACCAAACCCCCATGTGCTTCAGTCAACTCACCAATCTGATAGCGGGTGCGGGGAAGACAGTACTTGCGTATGAATATCTATTTGTATGTCCAGGAGGTTAAGGACTGATTTCACCACACAGATCTCTGGTTGTGGACCACCTCAGTCAAGACAAGACAACCCGCACAGCATGCATATATCTGAACCACAAGGAAACCACAGTTCAAACCCCGGTCAACTCACTGGCAGCTGTTTGGAGACAGTTGGTTCTTGGAAGAGACATCTCACAGGCAGAATCAGTGTACCAGAAGCATTTCGAAAAGAACACAAGACCCACACTTGCAGAGATCCAAAGCATTGTCAACGCTGAAGTCCAGATATCCAAGGTCTATATTGTGGTTGATGCAGTTGATGAATATCCAGAGGATGACTGGAAGGTACTACTAAAAGCCCTTTCAGCCTTGGGGCCAGCCTGCAATCTCATGATGACATCACGGCCTCACATCACACCTAATCCTACCCTCCGGAACCTTGAACTCATGGAGATTCATGCAAGCATTGATGATATTCAAACATACCTGAAGGCAGAAATTGAGAGGTCATCGAATCTGTCAAGACATCTTGAAATACAACCTACTTTGGCAGAAGAGATCCTCACCAACATCAGTAGCAGAGTTGAGGGCATGTAGGTTGTTTTCTTTCCCTAGGAGAAAATGTTCACCGTGAATTAGGTTCTTGCTTGCCAAGTTGCACATCAGGTCCCTTGCCACAAAGGGCAACATCAAAGATGTTCGCAAAGCTCTGCAAATACTGCCTAAGACTCTGCAAGAGACTTATGCAGATGTCCTGAAGCGAATTGACAATCAAAGCAATGAAGACAGAGATATTGCCAAGGAAGCTCTCTCTTGGATTACAAATGCTAAGCAGGTATTATCCGTTGCGGAACTCCAGGATGCTTTGGCAATCGAATCAGGGACCCAGGAACTGGATAAAGAGAACCTGACAGATACCAAGAAAATCCTGAGTGTATGTGCGGGCCTCATTATTGTGGATGAACATCTTTCTGTGGTCAGATTGATGCACTACACCACCCAAGAGTATATGGACAGCATTTCTTTGGAGTACTTTCCAGGTGCCCAAACTAAGATCACCCGGAGTCTTCTTACCTTCCTCAGCTTTGATTCAGTTTGGAATCTCATCACCTGTGGATATTACCTTGACTCAGAACTCCCCCCCCTCATCGAGTATTGCCAATATTGTTTGACACACGCAGCAGGAGAGCCAGAAAAGGATTCAGAACTCCAACCCATGCTTCTGAAATACATTTATCAGGTCCCTCTCTGGTCCGGATTTGCTCAGAAGTTTTGGACCCAGTGGAAAGGCATACCAGAGGAACCCTCCCCTTTATTTGTGGCTGCCACTGCAAATCTCCTAGACATTGGTCGTATTCTGATTGAACAGGGACAATATTCAGAGAATATGGGGGAGGAGTTAATTTCAGCATCAGCCAGGGGCCATTGTGACATGGTCAGATTGCTTTTCAACTCAGGAGCTGATGTGAATGCCCAGGGTGGGAAGTATGGTAATGCTCTTCAGGCTGCAGCATATAGGGGCCACAAGGGAATGGCACAGCTGCTCATTGACCACGGCGCTGAAGTGAATGCCCAGGGTGGAATATGCAGCAATGCTCTTCAGGCTGCAGCACGGGAGGGCCACCATGAGGTTGTGCAGCTGCTTGTCGCCCACGGCACCAAGGTGAATGCCCAGGGTGGGCAGTATGGCAATGCTCTTCAGGCTGCAGCATATAAGGGCCACAAGGGAATCGTGCAGCTGCTCATTGACCACGGTGCTGAAGTGAATGCCCAGGGTGGGAAGTATGGTAATGCTCTTCAGGCTGCAGCACAGAAGGTGAGCAAGGAGGTTGTGCAGCTGCTCATCGACCACGGTGCTGAGGTGAATGCCCAGGGTGGACTTTACAGCAATGCTCTTTACGCTGCAGCACAAGGGGGGCACAATGAGGCTGTGCAGCTGCTCATCAACCACGGTGCTGAGGTGAATGCCCAGGGTGGGCGGTATGGCAATGCTCTTCAGTCTGCAGCATATGGGGGCCACAAGGGAATTGTGCAGCTGCTCATTGACCACGGCGCTGAGGTGAATGCCCAGGGTGGAGAGTACAGCAACGCTCTTCAAGGTGCAGGTGGCCACAAGGAAATTGTGCAGCTGCTCATTGACCATGGCGCTGAGGTGAATGCCCAGGGTGGGTGGTATGGCAATGCTCTTCAGGCTGCAGCATGGAAGGGGAGCAAGGAGGTTGTGCAGCTGCTCATTGACCACGGCGCTGAGGTGAATGCCCAGGGTGGACAGTATGGCAATGCTCTTCACGCTGCAGGTGGCCACAAGGAAATTGTGCAGCTGCTCATCAACCACGGTGCTGAGGTGAATGCCCAGGGTGGAGAGTACAGCAACGCTCTTCAAGGTGCAGGTGGCCACAAGGAAATTGTGCAGCTGCTCATTGACCACGGCGCTGAGGTGAATGCCCAGGGTGGAGAGTACGGCAACGCTCTTCAAGGTGCAGGTGGCCACAAGGAAATTGTGCAGCTGCTCATTGACCATGGCGCTGAGGTGAATGCCCAGGGTGGACTTTACGGCAATGCTCTCCAGGCTGCAGCACTTAAGGGTCACAAGGAAATTGTGCAGCTGCTCATCGACCACGGTGCTGAAGTGAATGCCCAGGGTGGGCGGTATGGCACTGCTCTTCAGTCTGCAGCACTTGAGGGTCACAATGAGGTTGTGCAGCTGCTCATCAACCACGATGCTGAGGTGAATGCCCAGGGTGGGTGGTATGGCAATGCTCTTCAGTCTGCAGCATATAGGGGCCACAAGGGAATTGTGCAGCTGCTCATTGACCACGGCGCTGAGGTGAATGCCCAGGGTGGAGAGTACGGCAACGCTCTTCAAAGTGCAGGTAGCCACGAGGGAATTGTGCAGCTGCTCATCGACCATGGTGCTGAGGTGAATGCCCAGGGTGGACTTTACGGCAATGCTCTCCAGGCTGCAGCACTTAAGGGTCACAAGGAAATTGTGCAGCTGCTCATCAACCACGGCGCTGAAGTGAATGCCCAGGGTGGAGAGTATGGCGATGCTCTTCAGGCTGCAGCACAAAAGGGGAGCAAGGAGGTTGTGCAGCTGCTCATCAACCACGGCGCTGAGGTAAATGCCCAGGGTGGACAGTATGGCAATGCTCTTCACGCTGCAGCACTTAAGGGTCACAAGGGAATTGTGCAGCTGCTCATCAACCACGGTGCTGAGGTGAATGCCCAGGGTGGACTTTACGGCAACGCTCTTCAGGGTGCAGGTGGCCACAAGGAAATTGTGCAGCTGCTCATCGACCACGGCGCTGAAGTGAATGCCCAGTGTGGGCGGTATGGCAATGCTCTTCAGTCTGCAGCACTTGAGGGTTACAATGAGGTTGTGCAGCTGCTCATCGACCACGGTGCTGAGGTGAATGCCCAGGGTGGGCGGTATGGCAATGCTCTTCAGTCTGCAGCACTTAAGGGTCACAAGGAAATTGTGCAGCTGCTCATCGACCATGGTGCTGAAGCTATGACGGTATTTATCGTTGAATATTATTTACTTTTAAGTGTGGCACAAGGTGTAGTGCACGGTGCACTTCCATTTGGTGCACAGGCACATCAAGTTGCACAACCGACTTGGGCTATTGCAGAGAGTGAGACTTGATTTGCACTATAGTCCACAACATTCACACAAAAACACCCACTCCACCTAAGCCAATTGAAATTCTCGTGCAGTGGATGTACTGCAGCCTGCGAGAATTGCAATGGATCAAATCACGTTCTCGTGTTTGGCCGAACCTGAACCAGCCCAATGAGTTGAATGACCAAACATTTAAGTCAATGAATTCCGAGCAAGAGCCTTCTCAGAGTGCTACAACATATGTGGTCAAGGTTTCCGTCTATATTCCCACGGTTGATACAGTTCGGCTTCTGGGTCGAATAATACACCCATTATCTGACTTCAGACACAGATTGGCCCGAATCGGAGTCAGAGTCGAAGGATCACATCAACCAATCACTCCTGCTCTACCCAATGGTTTTGACCGGCCTCAATCTGAGTACGGGTTTGATCTGGGAAGTAAGGAAAATGATATCTTGAAGCCTAAGCGCATGGTCAAGGGCTCCCAGCAGGTAATCAATCAATCCACGGCGTGTGCATGAATGTGAGTCCAATGTTCGCTGGTCCATGTGCATGTGGCCTGTCAATTGTGCATTTCCTGTTGCGCATATTATTCAACGAAAAAAGCTTTTATATGAAGCGAATGCCCAGGGTGGAGAGTATGGCGATGCTCTCCAGGCTGCCGCATGCGCGGGGCACAAGGAGGTTGTGCAGTTGCTCATTGCCCACAACGCTGAGGTGAATGCCCAGGGTGGACTCTACGGCAATGCTCTTCAGGCTGCAGCATACCTAGGCCACAAGGCAATTGCTCAGCAGCTCATTGACCATGGTGCCCATGTGAATGTCCAGCCTGGAGAGTACAGTAACCCTCTTCAAGCTGCAGAATCCATGGGTTATGCAGATTATGTGGCTCACACTGTGTAGCTGCTCATCACCCATAACACTGAGGTGAATGCCGAGGGTCAATTTAATAGGTACTTAAGCTAGCTACCAAGTTCTGAGTATATTCCTGGTACCGATTGAGGGACCAGGTCTCAAACTCGTAAATAGAAATGCACCATCAAACACAATCATAACATAGCAACAATTAATCAAAGTTTTTGAATAAGTAAATAACAGTTTAAATAATTGTTGTTTACATGATATTTGCGTAGTCTCTTCTAAACAGACGCTACAACTGCTATCTCGTACCTCGACATGTTGTAGTCTGTCAATTACCCGGCATCACTGATGGGTACCTCGCATGGAAAATTTTCTGATTCTTCAACTGGATGCCGGGACGTGTATCGTCCCTGCAATACTGAGGATAGATGGTGCTTGAGTCGGAATTCCCCACCTTCGAGGTAAAAATTTGCAGGTGGGCCGCAAATTGGGGATGCCGAACTGGATCACCCGGCCAATGACAAATCCAACCACTGTTTCTGGGCTCAAGCATCGGCATTGTCGGTCATTGCAAGTTGTAGATACAATCCTGGGAGGCTAAAAGCCGGGCTGGGTAAGTGAAACAAATTTATTTACCACTTGAAAGAGGAGCAAAAGGGATGCCAAATTCAAACTCCGCACTTTACATAAGCATACGAGGTACCCGGGTTTGATGGAGCGGTTAACTCTAGACTAGATATTTGCGTCCTGTCCAACCACCAGGTGATTCACACCTCAGAGTAGCAAGGTTTTGGATGCCTCCAACTAAGGAATGTGAGATAGGCTCCAGGCGAGACGAAGGCGAGTGGGCCGAGGCACGAGGCCCAACGAGACTTACGAGCATTCAAGGCAAGACAAATACAGATATGGAATCTGGATGAAGGTATCCACAGCAGAGAGAGGTACCAGGGGGTGCCCAGAGGGCCTTAGTATTAACACAAATACTATTGCATTTAATTGTGCCCGGAATCAGACATCTAAAACAGGGGTTAACACTACTTTCATCGATTTGCAAAACTTTGCATAGTTTGGCTAACTCAAGATCACTTGTTTACATGTTTACAATTGTAACTCACACCTCCGTCTAAGTACAAGACTGAGGTAGGACTACACTAATAGCCTACCACGGCGGACCTTAGTAAAGTGTATAACTTTCAACCAATTTTGGGCCGTGTTACGAGTCTCAAAATGTATTTTTAAACTCATTTTTACTCACAGTTTACCACCAACCTCGACGAATATTGACCGGTGATGTTCGTGTTTTGTGTTGGAAAGCCTTCCTGTGAAGACAATTCTGGTGAGAGTATGTTACCCACTAAGGAAATTTGGCTCCTCCTCATTATGCTGAATGGTCCTCCTTTTGGCCATTCTCTTCGTGAGATTAAGGCTGGCCTCACAACTGTTTTGCCATCTCCACAATCACTCCATCTGCCATGCATTCAAGATTGACAGATCTTGCCCCCGTTGCGTCCATGCTTCAACGCAGCTAGGGTGGAAAGCCTCAGTGGTCGTCTAGCTGAGCATTGGCTCTTGCTGTCTCCGATGTTTTGTAGGAAGAGCAAAGAAATGCGATTGATTGTGCAAATTCAGACCGTCTCGTGCTCGTCTCGCGGGGCCAATATTGTTAACATGCCGAGATCAGCACCATTGTGCACCGCTTCTCGGGCTATTGTCTCCGGGCTAGTTACTGGTGTTGTGGGTAAATTCGTCAGCAAAATAATAAAATCACAAAAAGGAAGGAGAGAAGGGGAAAGAAGGAAGAGAGAGGGAGAGAATTGCCCCAGCTCTTCCATTCTTGGATGTGATTCATTGTGCATCCATAGCTACATATTTGCCTTTTCACCTGAATTTTTTCCGGCCTGCGGCGCCGGTTTGGAGGAGTGCAGCTTTAGCCGAGACCTGTCAAGAAAATCGTGGGCAACTGCCGTTTTCGATTAAATGGACCGGGTACTTGTATGTTGCCGTGGCCAGTCCCGTGCTGATTGAGATACTGGAGCGCTCAAAAAGGCAACTTGCACGGCAGAACACCAGCAATCCAAAGCCAATGTACAATTTGCGCAAACAATCCCACAACTTTCAACTGGTGTTCAACCGTACTTTATTCGGTGGATCATCTCTGGAGCGTAAACCCATATGCATCAAACACAAGCTATCACAGTTATATGTTCTTTATTTTAAACGGTGCAAATGTGTCTTACACTCCGGAATCAAGGCTAAAATATCAGAAGTGATCACAACACCGATACCCCCTCCAAAAATCGGTGGCACATACGGAAGGGAGTGTTTGGGTTGCACTTCACTGTGTCGGTCTGCTGCAACTGATTTCTCCCCCCTCTGCAGGTGCGTACGTGATTCAGCTTCAAGTTGACACAAAATCAACTAAGTTTGTGTTTTTTTTCTTCGCTGCACGGCTCATAGATTTCCACTTTTCGCCCTTGTGATTTCCTTAAAGGGTAATACCCTTTCGGGAACGGCACCTCGGCAGATCAACGGCAACTTCGCCGCAGCTGGCACAACTTTCGCTCAGCGAGTCCAGAACGATACTGCAGGTTGAGGTAAATATGAAGAAATTGAATGTGTATTCATATCTTGCAATGGGGGAACTCCATAAGGGATGAATCGATGATATTCGGACGGTACGGTACGACAAAAGTACGTATGAAGGTGGGTGGCAAAAGGTGCAAGCCTAGCCTACGGCCTGAAGAGGATGGGAGGGTAGAGAAAGAGGGGGAAAGGACGTGCCAAGCAGCCCCGGTGCTGATCTCCCCTCACGGTCACTCTCCGCTAACGTGTGGGACGGTGGGGGGACGGTGGGCGAGCGGCGACAGAAGAGAAAATCTTGCCTCACCTTTCCCTATCGACGGCTCCACCGCGTCGCCCACTACCCGTATCCAGACGTCAATCACGCCCTTCTGATGACATCGTGCACCCCCGCGTCGTTGACTGCGCTGCATGGTCGCCCCGCGATGTCGATGCTCTGCCAGTGGGTTTGGTGAATACGATGGCGCCACGCGACGGGAGCACGAGAGCCCACAGGAGGAGGGTAATGGGAGGATCAAGGCCGTGGTGGAGGAGGTGGTGGGGAGTGGCCATGACCGAGGTGGTGGTAGCAAAAGGGAAGAGGTGTGACCAGATCGGACACAGAGCGGAGAATGAAAACTGTTAGGGCGGCGCCGAGACGAGGCCGAAAGGCTCTTCCAAATAAGGAGATGCTGAGTCACGAACACAAGGGCGAATTGTCAAAGACTACGGCTCATCTGAGGGCTGAAATATCCCATTTCAAGGAGCAAATTCGGACCCACATACACGCAAGGCACACTAGCTTTTTTTTTTTGCCCCTCACGAGCCTCTTTTCGGTCCCTGTTAGGCTGCTTCAGCTATACACTATTCTTGTGGGGACTTTTGGGGGCAGGTTCTCAAGCTAACCATGTACAGGCAAGATTCTGTTCATAAAACACGTGTAAACACGTCAAAGACATGTTCCTTCCCTTTGTAAAGACAGATAATCCGGAATATAATCCCTATGATCCATTTCCACAAGGAAGAGCATTCAGGTCTTACATAGAAATATTGCAGAGACTCTGAGCTAGCCATTGATGGTTAAGGATATGTGTAGGAGGCCCTAAGTGGTCCGAAGCTGCCACATAAACCTTGTTGTCCTGGCAAACACCGATGTTCATTCGTGATGCCGTGGCTGAGGTGTGTGCGGCGTCTCGGCAGATGGGAAATTCACATAGGTCTTACAGGGTCTATTGTGTGCATCCAACTCCTCCTGAGATTGACCAGTGCTATATTCTTCCGCAGGGACACGGGAGGAGGAGAGACGATGTGTGGGCACAGCTTCGATCAAAAGCAACCGCATTAGGGAAGATCCTTAGGTTCTATCGATAGTGGCAGTATCTACCCACAGCATCAGTTACTAGCCTGTCTCCGTCTTTCTGCTTTCGACTCCCACCATTGCTTGCTCGGTCTCC
The DNA here is from genome assembly GCA_029281495.1 of Mycena filopes. NCBI lineage: Eukaryota > Fungi > Basidiomycota > Agaricomycetes > Agaricales > Mycenaceae > Mycena > Mycena filopes. The sequence goes on along the minus strand of JARIHR010000093.1, from coordinate 46,041 downwards.
TCGCTCGCTCGCATCCTCTCCCTGCTATATCCTCCACCAAGCAAGTCTTGTTCTCATTCTACTACGCTTTGCTAACTCCTGCTGCACAGGCAACTTCGGTGATGTGTTCGATGGTCAACCGATGCGCCTCGCTCTCACTTGCAATCACACTTGACCATGTCGACGATGACACGTTGAAACGGGCAGATGCGCCTAACAGTGAACTTGGCTAATATAAGTGAAATGGCAACTAGTTGGAAACTAGCACCACTAAACACCCAGACTAAACAAATCCCCCTTTATACTCTCCAAGACTAGCGCACTCCTCGGGGTGAGTTCGGGGTTCGGGTCGTAGTATGCGACCACGGGTTTTGGGTTCAAATGCAAGGATAATATGATTCGTCTGTATGTCCTATTGCCAACTATAACACACTCCAACTTAACTAGCTGCTGCTACTATTGACCAAGATACAAAACACCAATAGGTGTAATGAACGGGTGTAGGAGTAGAATACTAGAGTACGAGTAGCGTTCCGAGGAATGTTCTCTGTAGTCTCTAGGCAGAGTTAATTAAAGGTCTTTCTTGAAAATCCACTTCTCCTTAAACAAATTATAGGGCAACACGAGGGCTATACTTGCTGTCACTTTACTGGCTCTTCACCAGCTCGCGATAACGTCCGCTAGTAGACTTGGACTCCACAATTCAAGGTCGTTTCCGTACACTTTCACTTAGAGACCAAAGAGATCCAACCAATATCTGATAGTTCTACCGCTAAGGTAGGGGACAGACAAGTGCGGTACAGGCGGGGCGTGGATCGCCTGGAGACCGACCGGTTTATTCAAGTGTTGACGGCAGAGGCGGCGAGGATCCCAGCCGGAATATTAATCTTAGGACGCCGGGTGGAAGCGATCTGGGCTCGAAAATTCAAGTTGAACTGGTTTGCATAACCGTACATGCTAAGGGTACAGCAGCCCATGCGAGGATCACCACTCTCTAATAAGTAGCTTTGCTTGGATGCCGCAGCAAATCGGCCGTTCCATTCCGAGTCGGGTAGAATTGAACTGTACTGCGCGAACGAAGACAAGTTGAACCGCAACGGCACCTACCCGGGGATCCTCGACGGATGCAAGGCAGTGAGCACTGCGTAGTACGAGATTGAACGCCGACTGCCGTCGTGGGCGGAGGATCATCCATAATTTCAAACCGTAACGACACCCCAACGTGCTGTATGGTAGAATTGAATTGATTTCCGGACTTAAATTCGCACCTTGAACGAAAGGTTCAAGTTGAACCGACTTGCACAAGCATAACGGCACCCACCCGGGGATCGTCGACGGATGCAACTTATAAGCAAGTGACTGACGAGATTGAATGAATGGACACCGGCCGTCGTGGGCGGAGGATCATCGAGTTCGACTTGGGCTTTGGACGCCGGGATCGGGATCAGGCTCGTCCGAATAAAATTGTGTGCGTGTGGTCAAAAATACAGAAGGAAGCAGGAACGGAACGACCTGCATGCATTGCCACTGGAAGGATCGTCGCTGACGGGTCGGTCAATTGAATGTGGATGATGCCGGTGCCCATCGTTCGGAGTCAAATTTAAGTTTTTGATATCATCGAAAGAGAGAGGCAGAGACGAGCAGCAGTTAAGGCGGAGAGGCTGGCAGAGATCGTCGATGTGCACCGGGACCGGCAATTTCGCCCGAGTTGATTTCCACGTTTTTCAACCAGGTGGTACTTTGGGAACCGAGTGTCCTAAATATCAATCAAATGAATATCCAACCAAGCCGAACTTGAGAGAACTCGAACAAGGAAACACACATCCATGCGCCCCGCACCCCCGCCTCTCCACCTGCGCCCCGGCCCGTCCAAATCCCACCGAATGAACCGTCGCTTGCAAAAACACGTAAAACACACCTGAGATGAAATCCCCGAGCGATTCGGGTGCCTCCTAAATTGAAGGAAGTCCGTCGACAATAGGTGAGAGGGCGAGGAAGTGTGCGTATCGTATGCCAAGTAGGTGCTTGAAGCCCGGAAGCGCGTTGGAAGCTGGGAAGCGACGATAGGGTTTGGGTTTGGAGTTGAACCAGTGCAGCTTGAAAATGGGGCAGGTGAGCCGGCGATATCGAGCGAGCTAAGTAGTGGCGCTTGATAGAGTTGCGAATCCGACTCGCGATGGAAGGTACGCAGGTGTTGGGTTGATGGATGGGTGGATGGGTGGTGCGACGCAGTGGGCATCGAAGGCGCGCCGATAAGCTTGCGAGCTGGGCTGGTTCGCTTCACTTGAGGATGATGGGGCGCCTGCGATTGAGATGCGAGTTACAGGAAGAAGGAGGCAGGAGATGGATGGTAAACTCTGGGGGGGTGATGATGGGCGCCGAATGAATCAATAGATAGAGTGCCACAATGGAGCCGGGGGTGCGGGATACGGGCGGCGGGCGGGGCGTGGGGTGCTTGTTTTACAGCCAGCCAACTTCAGAACGTCTTCTTGCGCGTGTACATAGGTTCTGGTGTGCGGCGCTGACATAGACCAGAAGGAGGAAGCGCAGGGAAGTGAATTGGCAGTAGTGTACGGGCATTCTAGGGTGGCTGAACCCAATTGTTTAAGTGTGAAGGGTAGACGGCGGGCAGGAGGGAGGATCACGTCGACGTCGCGAGCGTAGAGAGGCGGGAGCCAGCGCGTCGATCGATGCGCCGCAAAGTTGATTAAGATGGCGAGGGAAGTAGGAGCCGCGTGCGCCGAACGCGAGCCTGCGTCTATCGGACACTGATGCGACGCCGCGCAGAGAACTTCTGCTGCTTCAATTCGTAACCAAGGTTCAGGGTCGGCTGTCTCGGTTGAGCAAGAGGTAAGTTACTTAGTGTGAAGTAAGCGGGCTGCCCACTGCGAGTCGTACGACTTTCCTGGGAGCGCGACTGAGAGGAGGTTGAAGACGTCATGAGAAGAGACTTGGAATTGATATTAGCGTGATGATAATGAGCTGCATGTGCTGCAAGTTCACTCACCAGTCCGTCCGATTATCCGCGTACAGGAAGAGGCGGCCGCCCTAGGTCTGACCGCGCGTATCCAAATCGAAGAGGGCTAATTCAGGTGGACGCCGCCACATCACCTACACCGTGCATGCGCGAATACGTGCGGTCGGGCAGCGCGTCGCGTCAGGCAAGTATAGCTGCGAGCGACGTCACGGCGGGGAAAGACAGCCGCGAGCGTGAGCTGTGCACGCGATCCGGTTCGTTTCTGCGCATTGGATCCGCCGCACTAACAGCCCCGACAGCCTTGCTGCGGATGCGGCGTCGTTGCTCTCGTTATTCAGCGCGTTGTCCTTGGGGATGGTGAGCGCAAGGCAGGAAGAAGACCAATTTGACGGTACGTGTCCGCGATGCGGAGATGAGGTTGACAGCAACGGTCTCATTCGGGAGGTTCTCTCGCAACATGAGGCGGGAAGGGTGTCCAAAATAGGAAGCGTGGAGGGTTCGAAGCACCGACATGAGGATGCTGATATGAGATAAGCGGCGTCTCAGACGAAGTGCCGCGTCAGCTGAGCCGACGCGCGCTTTTGTTGAACTAGAGCACGAGCAGACAGCATGAAAGATTTGAGCTAAACCGAAACGGTCACACGCAGCTGGAGAAGTCTTTCGGCAGCGTTCCAATGTGCAGACATAGCATGCTCAATGAGCTGAGCAGCGACCACCCCGGGGGAAGCTCATACAACTAATTTGCTGGGTTCGACGAGCGCTAAGTTATGACTCAGAAGCCATGCTGGAACTGAGTGCTGTCGGATCCTGGAGTGCGTCCTCAGGCAGGCTAATCCGAGTGGTCATCAGTTCTCCCCAAGAGCCAGGCGATACAGCGGATATAGACTACCTGGAGGCATGCGCAGCAGACGCAGACGAGTCATTATTCTGGCGGCTGTCCACGCTCAAGAGCCGAGACTGGAAAGTCCAGAAGGAATACAGCACCAAGGCAGGCCGGCTTATGGGCGAGAGGGAACCGGTGGGACGAGCCACTCGCAGCGCGGTGGGTGAGCTAAAGGTGGGTAAAGGCAGTCGTCGGGTCTTCAGGAATGCGGTTTGAAGACACAAGGCAGTTACGTGGGTAAATGCATGTTGGGCCGCAGGTAACCGCGCGAATCGGCGCGTTTGGGAAGAGGGTGGAGGTGACTTGTTGTAGAGATCCTCAACGGTGGATGCTTTTGGTGGAAGCTGCATCGAGGTGGTGGCTACGGTGAAGAGAGCGAAGAGTCGTGATTGCCGAGTTGATCATCAGTCAGTGATGACGGAGTTTGAAATCCTCTCTGCCTCTAACCTTGATCTCGCCGATATTCTCTCTCGTCTCTTTGGCTCATTCCACGGGCAACTCGACCGAGAGTATTGTTTTTCAGCTAACCTATCGGTGCCACCACGGAAAAAAACCCTGTGGGCAGCACCGCTGGCGCCCGCTGCGTGCCACGGGGACTTTAAGACGCGAGACGCGTCGAGTTCACGCGGTATCCTAGGCTTGGTGCACCCGCTGAACACGCAGCCAGCTCTCTTTCTCCGACAAACCGCCACTGACCAGTATCCTATCGACTCGGATGTCGGCGTGCTCTCTTCGTCATGTGAGAATGCACACGCTCGTCTGCCCCCACCGACAAACGAATCTTCGGCGATACCTGAAGCCTCTTTTCTTCGCCGACTCGGATCTATTGTCGACTGGCCCGTTTTACCGCTTTCCATCCGATCTGAGAGGGTGAACCAGTCCGTCGATTGCGCGTGTTCGGCCCGCATCTTATCCATCCATCGAACTCTCCGGCCTCCCACCTCTCATCTCTCTTCTTCCGACTATTTGCAGAGACACCGCAAGGCAGCAGGACGATCCGGGACCTCGAGCCGGCGCCCTAGGTTCGGTGTCTGTCGGATAATCTTGCCATCCTGTCGGCGCACACAATCTATGCAGCCGGCTTCCAAACTCAATCCAAACTCAATCTCGCTCCCACCCTTGCTGCTTAGCTTATTATGATATTCTAACCAGCCACGACCGAACATACGGGCCTCTTATAGGAATAGAGGCAGCCTCGGGGCTTCCTTTCTCTTTCCGCACGCCAAACTCCCAGGCGCGTGCAGTCTCATTAATTCAATTTGAATATTGATACCACTGACCTGTGGCAGGATAATATGGATCGGGTTCGACTCTTTAGTACTCCATTGCATGTCGTTTCATGCTGATTCTCCCGCTCTAAATTGTGCCGACGCCTCCTTCACTGCACACATGAGAATTTAAAACCTGTGAGTGGCTCTTCGCACTCGCCCTTGCCTCCCTCCTTCAGACCGTTTGCTGGAGGGAAACGACTCAACCCCTGAACACCATTCAAATACCGGTCGATAAGATAACGCATTATGCGGGAGGACCCGAACCAAAAGAGGAAATGCCGAGCATAGATTTCAACCGAGATTAAATTTTCCCGCAGCCGTCACCTCTCCCCAGGTTTATTCAAGGACTTCGAACTCTGCGGCTGCCGACGAATGAACGGACACGCCAAGGGAGCATCCCGAATTGTATATCCTTGAAAAGCGCACCAGGAAACGAGCTGCCAATAGGGTGTTCCCGCCAGCGGACGGAATCGGGATCGGGATTCACGGCGCTTGCTTAATCCGACGCACTTTAAAAGCCATTGATTGGAATTCGCCGGTACAGATGAAGTGCTGCTTATCAATAACTGGATGACAGATCTCCCGCGATGAGGGAGGAGGAGTGTGCGGATCCCGAGAAGGATCGGCGTTCATCAGGTTCAACCCTTTCGCCTCGCAGTTCGGTTGCTCTCGACCGCGAACATGACTCGAACCTGCTTTCAACCTCACCACCCTTTCCTCCAGGAATTCAAGTAGGTATGGATTATTCAGCCCGAGCTCGAGTCATCCTCGCATCTCTTCCGAGGCGACTGACTCACCCACCGATTCATGCTTACTACGTCGCTTGCTCGCCGGTCGGCCAACCATCCGCAATGAATCCATCAAGTTCATTTTCCTTCCAGGCCGTCAACTGGCTCGTCCGACAACCAAGGCCGACCAACGCGGGCCTGGCCCGACAACGAACCCCCGCGCTGCTTCTCTCCTTGACTCTCCGGCGACCTGCATTCACCCCGGTCATCTATATGTATCTATTTCTGCGGCGGGCCGCAAATCCTACTTACGGAGACTTACTTACGGTAATCTTGACGATATCCCCGGGGACCCAGGACATTCGGTTTTCAGGTCACCGAGGGCCGGCGACTCGAAGGGCGTGCAACATAATCCATGGATGCTTCTGTAGGTCCACAGGCGACTATGAACGCCGACGCCGGCTCGCGCCGCTGGTTCGCGCCGACGACTCCGTGGGCGTCGACGACAGTTGCTTCGGAGACGATTCCCGCGCTGAGCAAGGAGTCCTCCGGCTGGGTAACACCTCGCTTGAGGGCCGCAATGCGGTGTTTAGCGGGCGTTTGAACACAGCTGCGGCCCGCCGCACCGCGGTTCAACAGTGCATTCCGGGTGCATCAGGATGTTCTATCGAAAGCGGACGTGCCGAAGAGGGTCTCGCCCACCGTCGCATGTGCGACACGCTTCTCGGGGTGTACGCGCTGTCTTATCTTCCCATCGCTTAGGATGGACCGTGTACCTGCGGTTGAATACGGACAATAACGAGGTATGTAATTGCTCGTGGTTTGTGGGCGTTCGTATTATCCTTCGTGTGCGATTCTGGTTTTACTGACATGGGCATCAGATTTCCTGTACACTGGTACAGCCCGCTCGAATTTCGTCGCCGCGGTTCACCTTTTAGTTCGGTTCGCTCACCTGGAATGGGTCTCAATCCACAGTCCTCTTGCCATCCGGCAAGTCGCTCGTTTTCTTTGGAACGGCTGATGCACATTCCAATGGTTCAGCCTTAAACGGGAATTGAAGCTCCGCTCGAATAGTTCGATGCCATCACAGATTCTCCCTCCAACCCCGATCTCATGGCGTTCGAATATTCTCGCTATGTACTCTGCCAATCCATTCGGTTTCTCCTCGTCACTTCAACCTGGCCCGATGTTGCCAACGTTTGACCGTTATTCACTCTCATCCTTGAACAACAAAGGTGGCCACCGACGCCCACCGTATCAACCAGCCAACTCAGCCGAACACGCGACCCCGGCGCGACGACGCGTCCTCCGCGCATCGCCTACAGGCTGCATCAAGCCGTGTGGCCACCAGGCCAAGGCGGGACCCCCCGCATCAACTCAACCACGCCAACTCAGCGCGACGCGTCCCGCGTCTTGGTGCGTCCTCCTCCGCTCACCGCCTCCAACCGCATCACATTGTGCCATGTGGCCACCAATATTCGCCGCGAAGACGAAGACTGGCCTCAATATTGATGCATGAAATCGCCGGTGGGCGACGCCGCGGCAGGAAATGGAATGGAAAGGAAGGGTCAAAATGCATAACACGCCAAGTGTGTTCGGCAACTCACCTCGGTTCGAAATTTCCAGCTCAACTCAGTTACTCAGCTCGAGTCGAATTGACGAAAACAACACGGTCAGGTTGATGCCCGCCCCGGTCGTTATCTCCACCCCCGCCCACCCCACACGCGAACGAGCAAGCTCACCGACCGACGGACGGACGGCGGCGCGTTATCTCCCCAGCTCAAACTCGAGCTCATTTAAAGTGAAGCCAGGCCGGCCTCCTTCTCTACGTAACCTTCGTGCTCTTGGAGTCATCAGCTCAAGTCTACGCGTTTGAACCGCGTTCAAAGCGCGCTTTGTTTCCACCATGGTTCAACTTTGCGGCACCCTTTGATGCGCCTTGACCAGGCGCGCTTTGACCTACGTTTGATGCGCATTGATGCTGGGTGGTTTGATTTCGGGTCGCGATTGGACTACCATGAGTATCTAGAACCCAGCTCTTTACATGCGTGGGTGAGCGATTCCAACAACGCTCAAAAATAAAATATCATTTTTTAGTTCAACCCAGTGCAACCACACTCCGGACCCGAACCCTCCCGTCTCACACCCCCCTCCCCCTCTCCCCCTCTCCAACACCACGAACGCCACGATACCAAGACAGAAGACGAACCGGTTCGCGTTCCCGTCGATCGACGTCGCTGAGACTTGAATACTTCCGCCCGACCCCCCTATCCTTGTCGCAGCGGTCGGGGCGGAGGTAGCGGGGTTTCCTCCGGGGGTGACAGGTTGGGTGGGGCCATTCTACATGCCTGTGGGCGGAGCAGGCCGATACCGATAATCATTTCATTTCTCGCCAGGCGCCTCAACATTCTTTTGGTGTGTGCGCGGAGGGAGGAGGGGTTGAATGAATCTTGTCTGTGTCTTCATACCTGGCCATTGTTCAACGAGGTTCATTGGAACGGCGGAAGAAAACAACAACGATGGTATGGTATGCAAGGAAATGAAGGAAGGAGGGGGCACGGAAGTGACACGGAATATCCAATATCGTGACAAGGGTGGGCTTGCATTCGGATCCGATTCAACGAACAAAGGAACGAGGTGAGACCGATTGATCTTGATTCTTGAACATCAATACAGGTATTTAAATTTGAGCTCATCCTTGTCTTCCTGCATTCCGAGCTGGCAGACGAGCCGGGGAGTTTATTGTTTGTTGGTCAATTGTATGTTGATTCGCGCTGGTGTTATGGGTGGACAAGACGGCGGTTGAATCTATTGTGGTCTGAGGCTACAGACTACGAGTATGTGACGAATTCAACGAACTGAACCGCCGTATCCCGATCCTATAATATCAGGCACACAGCGGAGAACATAAGGCACCCCATCTGTCGGCCTCGAATCCACCGACCCCCACTCCCTTAGTCTCCAACTGGCAGCAAATAAATTACTAGTACGCCCCGGGAGCTGCATCCACCAGCCAAGTATACTAGTAACTCAGAACCACCGTAAGAATATACGCGCCTTGCTCATGGACGCCACCGATTGTTTACTAAGCATCCCGCTGCCCCGCTCTCCGACCCCACCTAATGCCAATCGGTAAATAATGCCGACTCCGAACCACCCAGTTGGCAAACCGAACCACGACCTCATCGCATTCCCGCGCACGCTGCACATTGCGTCAGTGGCCCGTTACTCTCGAGCAAGAGTGTTGAAACTCTCCCCACCCCACTCCTCAGCGTCATCGCGAGGATAAGATTAGATAGCCCAGATGAGGAAATGCCGTTACGGTGACTAAACGTTGCCGACGATCGCGGTGGGGATTAGATTAGATTGCGGAGAAACCCCGCCGACGTCATCGATTCCAGCGTTTCTCCGCGTTCAACTTGGTTCAACTTGAGGCAATTTATGTGGCCACCGACTCCCGATGAACGAGCTGCGCAAATTTAAAACGTTAACCGACAGCGAAACGAGCCGCCAATGGGGTGTCTTGCGCCGCCGCTAGGAAACGGACGGAATCGGAATCGGAATGCGCAGGGATAGATTACACACCTCGGGACTCGGCGCTTCATTAACCCGACGCGACGCAGTTTAAATCTGCCATTGGATGGAATTCGCCGGTGCCAGCCAGTGCTTATCAATACCCGGGGTAGATAGGCAGGTGGACGGACATGGATTATGGATCTCCCGCGGTGAATGAGGAGGGACGTGCAGATCCCCGGCCTTCACCAAGTTCAACGCCTTCAACTGGTTCATTGTGTCTCAACCGCGAACATGCGTGTTTCGGACTTGTTTTCAACCTCCCAATTAAACCGTTCCAGGAATCCCAGCAGGTATGGTATTATTCAGCCCGAGCTCGAGTCATCCATCCTCGCATCTCTTCCGAGGGTAGTACTGACTCACCCAGCGGCTAACGACAATGCTTACTACGTCGCTCGGCCAACCAGTGGCAACCATCCGCAATGAATACATCAAGTTCATCTTCATCCCAGGCCGCCACTGGCTCGTCCGACAACCAAGGCCGACCAACGCGGGGTCGTGCCCCGACAATGAATCCCCGGCCTTCTCTCCTTGACTCTCTCATCATCCGGGGACTTGCATTCCCGCCGGTTATCTATTTCTGGGATGGCGGGCCGCAAATCCTACTTACGGAGAACAGATAATCTTGGAATCTTGGCAGCTGTTCTCCGTCCGGCGAGCCAGGATCTATGCATTCTTTCGCGGGCACAGGTCGCCGGCGCCATCGCAGTCGACGTTCGCATGGAAGTTCTGTAGGTCCACATCCATCGCCCTCTGGCAATCCAATCCAAAATTAATTGAACAATGTGAACCCCGACGCCGGCTCGTCCCCTGGTTCGCGCCGACGAAGCCGTGGGCGTCGACGACGGTTGCTTCGGAGACGATTCCCGCGCTGAGCAAGGAGTAAGACCTCGTCAGGTCCGTCTCAATGCGGTGTTTAACGGGCGGCGTTTGGACGCAGCTGCGGTCCGCCGTGTCCGTCCGTACCGCGGTTCAGCAGTGCATTCTGGTTGCCTCAGATTAGGGTATTCGAAAGGGAGGGGTAACGAACGCGTCGCATGCGCAACGGTGTACGCGCTGTCTAATCCTCCCATCGCTTAGCAGGGGATCGTGTAACTGCTGGGGAATCCAGAAAATAAAGGGGTATGTGATTTGTGGGCTTTGGTATCAGGGTCCATTCACTCATTGTGTGTGCACTATCATTTCTCTTGGTGCTTCTGTACACTGGCACCACCCGCTCGAATTTTGTCGCCGCGGTTCAGTGAAAGCTAATCTCAAGTGCCTCAAAGTCCATACATCCCCGGCAGCATTAGGTTGAATTCTTTTTGAACCAGCTGGTTGAAGGTTCAAATTTCGATGGTTCAACTTCAACCGTTGCAAATTGAAGCTCCGCCCGAATATCGTGATGTCATCACACTGGCAACTCAGTCTCCTCCCGACCCTCATGTTCCTCACGCCTTGCCTCACGCAAATCCGACTCTCAAGTGCGACCAACGGAGAACGAATTAGCGGTTGCCTGCCCACCGCAAGTTGTGACTCGGGCATGGTGTGCGCAGGTGGGCGGAAAGCGCGGCTGGTTCACGCGCGCTGGTATCGCTGGTTCATCGGAGCCTCTATCCGATTTCATCCACGACTCGGACCTCACATGGCTGGATCATCGCATGCACGGATGTCCTCCTGCCCTCCTGCCCTCACTGGGAATCCGGAGACGCAAGCCCTCGGCAAAACACGCAGTCTTTTTCTTTCTCCGGAACCTCGGCGATTCTCGTGCCCACTTTCCTCGCGCCCACTCTCCTTCGGACGCAGTACTCTTTGTGCTCCCTCTTTTCGGCCAGATGTTCTCTCTCTTCTCCCGTTCATGAACTTCCCTCGGTGATCACGCGCCCTGGAGCCAAGCGCACATACCAACCTTCGGACCGCATCTCCCATCTTATCCATCGGCATCGGCTCTTCCTGGTTGCAATAATACGCCGCCGCCCTTTAGCGGGGTCGGATTCGCGCGGGGATTTTCAAAAATAACCCCAGCCTGTCTGCGGCGAGGTGAGTGCCCGGTCTCACATCCGCGTCCATCCATCCATCCATCCTAGCATCTATATCGGTCTCGGGCATTATCGCAAACGCAATCTAACCGTCCTCCCTCTCGGTGTCTATATCCTCCGCAATCGGATCGTCAGGGGACAAAGAGATCGTCAACTGATATGCCGGACAAAGCGAAGAAGCACTCCCTGTGCGCCAAGCTGGCGGTGGCACGACTCGTATCGAGTCATAACGACTCTAGTTTGGGCACGACCCCGCCTCGCGCTTGGACGGAATATGACTCGACCTCGCTTAAAACATCGACATCGCCTTTGTCTGTCCGTGTCACCGCGAAAACGAACTGGTTCATCTCACCTCCTGCCGCAGCAGTATCACGGCGTGCACAAACAGATTCCCTTTCCCAGCCCGCTGCGCTATTTTGACGCGCCTCCCTCCCAACACACTCACTCTTATTTCCTTTCCTGGACGCCTGCATCAGAGAGGCGCGCTTTCCGCCCGATGTGGGCCTACACCGCCACCTGATCAACGTGTGGTTCTGGATATGGGTTTTTGGGTTGTGTTTGCCTGTCCGTGGGCGTGTAGGCGATGAGGCGAGGTAAGGGGAGGTTATCTATCGGCTTGTTTACCTCGCCGTGGCGCTGTGGCGGCGGCGTCCACGGTACCCGTCTCAACACGGTCAGGTCACAGGTCATCCTCGACGAAACTTCCTCTGGGTTGTAGGCTCCTCCTTCCTCTGGAGCTAGTCCCTCCACATGGCGCGGACGACCTCGCTGTATGCAGAGCTGTCTGGCAGCCCGTCTTCCCAAGCTCGCCTAAACCGCGACCATACGCCTCTCAAGCTGTGTGGGCATTCTGATATTTCTGATTTGTCTACTTAGGCGGTGCGGCGCCAATCATCGCCTCTTCTCACGGTTCCTTCCTTCCTCTCGAGAAAACAGTAACAGCAGCAAGACAGCATAGTGTGGCGGCGTCCGAATTCCAATTCAACCCGTGCGTGAACCACTCTTCGTTGGCAGTTACTGTGAGGTGAACCAGTCCTTGCCCACACGCACACCTCTCGGGGCGTATGTTGTTGTATTCTCTCGCTTCTGATGTAGTGTGCGCCTACACACCTTCGCCTTGTTCTTTTCGACCCCACACCTACAAACCTGTTGACCTCGCTTCATTTCCAATTCAATTCAACCCTTCCGGCGTTCGGTTCGGTTCTATCTCACTCAACGGCGATACTCACTCTTCTCAGCATTGGACATCTAGGTCTATGCGCTTATCCCCACCCCTTCCCCTCCATCCTCCTGGGCCGTTTGACGTCTAGTGAACGCTTGGCCTCTAGTGGACCGGTGGGCGCACAGAGTCTCCGACTTGTGCGCAATCGCATTACCCCCACTCACCACTACCGCCGTCCCTCTTGGCTTCGCAGTGCAGCTCGACGCGCGGTGAAAAGGCGACTCCGCCCCTACGCATCCGCCATATCCCCACTTCGCCGTTCATCCAGCTCGTTTGTTCACGACTTCGATTCTTGGCAGGTGCGCATTATCTCCACTGGACGTCGACTCACTCTGAGAAGAGCGGGGGACGTATTTACACCGGCGCGGTACGATCCTCAGCCTTCAAGTGAATACTCCTAATCATCCTTTACACCCTGATAGAAACATGATCTGAAGGCTGGGATGATGCGGAAGATGAAAATTCGCAGCCGTAAGTTCATCTCGCCTACGTCTATCGGACGAGGCTGAAGTTCTATGTACAGGCTTCTCGTGGTTCAGTAATTGTACTCTAGCCGTTCCTTCGTTTCCAGAACGCCAACTGTATCCTCATCCGCACTAGAATAAGAAGCACGACCGCCGTCGATCCCGCGCTTCCTGTGAGGCTTTTCTCCCTCCTCCTCCTCCTCAGGCTGCTTCTCGTACTAAGGACTAGTAGCAGCAACTCCTAACTTTGTTTACATAGGCAGGTCGGACGTGATCGACGACCGACGAGGTTCTCGCGTAGACGTCTTCTACCTAGTGAAATCTCGAGCTAGTGAGAATTTCGTTCATTCATTCAATGGTCATTGTAGCCCCTGACGATTTTTTTCAACCACCTGCTAGCGGGTTGCCGATTTCGAGCTCGGACGAACCTGAAGAAGCTGATTTCTAGACCAGGAGTTCCATCCGGATTCCCTTCGGAATTTACAACCTTGGCAAGTGCATTGTGAGTTTTCATCCAAACCCCTTGCGAGGTTTTATCCCGCTTGTTCAGTGGGGACAGTGGTAATTCCCGATGCAGCGAAGGCGCCATAGTGGCGTGGGGAGCACATTCACTGCATTCAACGGGCGCCTAGCCTTTTGGCGCCTAACCGGACATAGCCGCTGACGTCTGGCTAGCCGACCTAGCCGCATGCGGCTAGGTGTGGCTAGTCGGCAAGGTTTGGCTAGTCAAAGCTCGCGCTCACTTCCGCCCTATTTACACCCTGTGTCAGTACCTCAGCCAGAGTACACTGCTACTCTGACCTTTGGCCCAGCCCTGAACGATCGCACTGACGCGTAAATAAGCTGTAAATGGCTCAAATTCGGATGTTCACACGGTTGACATATACTTTGGCCCGGAACCAGAAATAGACGGGGCACTTTGAGAAGGGTTCAGAGCAATATGCATAGGGAGGTGGAGTGTGGCGAGGTCTGGCGAGGTAAAGCCAGGAAAACTAGCCACGGCTACCCATACCCTCGCTATGCGAGCAATTCATCAGCGGGCTTGAGCGGGCCTAAGGTGCGGCTAGTTGCTAAAGGCCGGCCGGATAGCCGAACATAGCCACGGCCTAGCCCCGGCTAGCCTTAGCTCGCTTCGGCTTCCCAGGGTGCCGGCTAGGAGGCCGCTGAATGCAGTGATTCGGGATATGTTCAAAGTCCGAAACCTTCGGGATATTGCCAAAAAGTCCGACGACGCGGGTTTCGCTCTCGCCTGTGCGCGGGTGAGTACTTTCGCGACCGCTGACTGTAGTTCACTGACGAAAACGCCGTTTCTAAGAACGGATCTGATTTAGTTGGGTTGGCTACTTATACACCGTGCCCAACTCGCAAGTTGAACCACACTTACTGCAGCATGACGATCATCCAGTCCCCTTCTGCCCCCCTCATCGCCGTCGTTGGCGCGACTGGTGTCCAAGGCGGAAGCGTCGTCCAAGCGCTCGCCGAGTCCGAGAAGCAATACCGCGTCCGGGGCTTCACTCGCGACGCGACCAAGGCCGCTGCAGAGGCTCTCAAAGCGCAAGGTGTCGAGGTCGTTGCGGTGAACCTCGTGGTGGACAACAAGGACGAGGTTTATCGCGTATTCCGCGGCGCCGACTATGCATTTGTATGATGAGCATTCGAATCCTATTCCAAGTCTTTTCGCTCACGCGCGTTCTTGCCCTATCTAGCTGATTACGAACGGCTTCCGGGAATCCGGGGACGAGGAAAAGGTGCGTGCATCCGTCGGGACTGCTTACCCCAACCGACCTCATAGTACTAAATCACTAATCCTTGCCAGGAAATCACAGAGGGCAAACTGCTCATCGACGCGGCCCAGGCAGCCGGGGCCAAAGGCGTGATCTGGTCCGGCCTCCCCTCGTGCTCGACAATCAGCCGCGGCAAATACGCCCGCGTCCTGCACTTCGACGCCAAGGCCCTCGTCTCCGCCTACGGACGCGCGTCGGGCGTCCCCTTCGTCGACGTTCACGCCGGGTTCTACGCGACCAACTTCCATGAGTTGCGCCCAGCCCTCTTGACGAAGCAGCCTGAGTCTGACGGGGGGTACCTGATGATGTGGGCCCTCAGCCCGGAGACCGTCCTCCCCGTCATCGACATGGACGACTACGGCTTGTTCGTGCGCCGCGTGCTCGAGGCGCCGGTTTTCCCCGATGGAAGGGAGGTTTTCACCAGCGGCGAGGATATCACGGTGCGGGAGATGCTTCGTCAGCTCAGCGAAGGTAAAGTGTATTCAGATCAAAGATGCGGGAGTTGAACTGACCGTGATTCAGCCACCGGCAAAAGCGTTGCGTTCCAGCAGATAACGGCTGAGGAGGGAGAGAAGGGCCTCGCTGCTTTGGGGCTGCCTCCCCCCATCCTCAACGATATGATAGACCTGGTGGGGTTCCTTGGCGAGTTTGGGTGTGCGTCCTTCCTTAAACTCAAATTGAACTCGGGGTGTGATTTTTATTGATCAATGCTGACTATGATGTGTTCGTCTTAGATTATGGCGGCAAACCGGCCTCGAGCCACGAAGGACTGGGCAGGAAGCCCCGCACCTGGGCGGAGTTTGTGAAGACGGCAGACTGGAGTAAGGTCCTCGAGTAATTCATTTTGGGTAGATCAAAGGCGTCGTCGAATTTCTGTGCAGTACATCTCTTCCAAGTCCATGTGTCACCGCATTCCATCTTCATTTTGAATAATAGCGTCTAATGTGGTGTTCCTCGATCCAAGAATCTGAACCAAGTTTCTCGTTTCCCACGGTTGAATCTCGGCTAGCTTTGATCGAACATGCCGAACTGAATGATTGTGTGCCTTTGATTTCTCGGCTTGTCCTTATATTTCATGGCACAATTCATGCGGACACACTGTTTAGAGGCCAGGTCAACGTCTGTGGGTTAAACGTTCCGTTAACGTTGAATCTCGGCAGATTGAACATGCTGGACTGAATAGTTACCCCTTGATTTCTGATTTTGAACCCCTTCACAGATATCTGGGGCATGCCCAGTTGATACAGTTACATCGTTCAGAGGCCAGGTCAACGTCTGCGGGTTGAACCCTGCCGCCCGCGGCCACCATTTTTTCATGGGGCTGCCTTCGGAGTCTCATCTTCGTTACATTTTCGTTGAAAGCACGTTCCTCAGCAACACATCGATGAATCGCCCAAAAACTCGTCGAAGTACAAAGAATAACAGCGGTGGAACAAGGATCGTAACGAAACAAATTTGACAATACTTAAACAAGGTGGATGATGGATGGCAGCAACTTATAGCACTGCAAGCGACACAGTGACCAGCCCAACCACCAGAGACCCGAGCATGCCCACC
This sequence comes from Mycena filopes, assembly GCA_029281495.1. Taxonomy (NCBI): domain Eukaryota; kingdom Fungi; phylum Basidiomycota; class Agaricomycetes; order Agaricales; family Mycenaceae; genus Mycena; species Mycena filopes. The sequence continues at coordinate 29,585 of JARIHR010000093.1, read as the reverse complement.
GCCACACGTTCCCCGCCGTTCCCGCCCTTGGCGGCGACGGTGATGTTCGTCACTGGGTGCTTTGCGTCGGCGCAGTCGGATACGAAGGCTGGACACGGTTCATAATCAGTCCAATGTCAATGACTGAGAGGAATATTTGAGCATGCGTACAGTTGACAAACGCCTGCAGCTGAGCAACCGGCGCGGCGTTGTTCTTCGCCTCGCAGTCGAGGCAGGTTTGGAACATGGACATTATGGAGGGGGTGCACGCCTCTGCCGGTGTCGTCGCGTTCTATCATACACAAAGACGAATCGTTATTAGCCAATGCGGGTCATGTAAAGGAAGGAGGGGAGGAGCGTACGAAGATCGCGTCCTCGAGGTTATTGCACTGCGTCTCGCACGCTGGGACGATGACGGGATCGTCGTCGCTCCGGACGGAGAGTTGGAGGGAGCGGGTGACAGGGGAGGGGCTGGGAGATGCCAACACTGTTCCGAAGACGATTCAGTCAGCTCAATTGAATGTGAAGTGGTGGCTAGAGAAATTGTGCAGCGTACATACCTGACTGGGAAGCCAGAAGGAGGGAAATGGAGGCAGACAGGATCGTTGCGAAGCCGAACATGGTAAACGGAGGGAAGGTAGTGTTGCAGGGACAACCTGTGCCAAGTAGGAAGAAATAAGAACTGGCGGTGAGGTGGGCGTTGAAGGCAAAAAGCGTAATGCAGATCATGGAAAACAATTCTGGCTTTATACGCCGACTTGCAGGCTTGGCGACAATTGATAAACAGCTCTTCACGCACAGACTTGCCACTTTTCGAATCGCGAAAACTTGATATATGAGTCACCTTGGCAGGTTCCCTCGGGAGTCGGGATAACGATCTGTATTTGCAGGCGGTCCCTGGAGACAAAGTCAGATTGAACCCTGCTGTAAAGGTTTCAGAGACTCACAGGCAGTGATAAGTATCTTTGTGGGATCTGTTCAACCGTGCAGCCGGCGAAAGAATTGAACGGAGGAAAATCTGGGCACGCCAAGACGGGATGGGAGATGACCAGAAATCAAGAAATCAGTCCGGGAGACCGTTTGAGAGTTTTTTACCAGGTTGTTGACTCTGTTCAGTTGACGGCGCGTGCAATGAGTGAGCACCGCGAACCAGCGCACAGAGCCGGCTAGCTACATGTAAGAGAGCGTGCCGGAGGAAGTGACATGATTTTGTGCTGCGCTGAGTCGATTGAGGAGGCAGGACCTCTGGAGGTTTCAAGCGCTTCTCGAAGACGTCCTTGAGTTCGTCTGCGGTGACGGAAATTGGAGCCGATTTCAATCGCGAGGGGATTGAACACGTTTAATTCGATTATAAGCAGTTGAAAACACGCGAGGAGAGCTCAACAATTACTGCGTTAGTCTTCATGGACCTCCCGTCGTCGTCAAGACCCAACTGTCTTGAATCAAGATATGCGCTACAATTCTTGGCAGCGTCACGAAATGAACCTTCACCACACAACGCGTTTCAACGGACCTTCAATATTTCAATTCAAAGGCTTCGCGAGCGCCTTCCAAAAATCCGACGGATGCTTCGTCATATTCTCCTGATGCACGCACGCAAGCGCAGTCCTCCCGAGCGGGTCGAGCGCCTGCACGTCCCCGAGGGCCCGCACCAGCTCCGCGATTCCTCCCCGCAGCACGTCGTACTCGTCCTCCAGCTGCAGGTACACCCGCTCCGCGCACGCCGGGCCACCCGCCACGACGAGTACCTGCGCGAGGACCGCGACGGCCTCGAGGTCGCATGTGGCGAACGCCTTGTCGCGCAGGCGGCGGAAGGAGACGCCGAACATCTTGTCTTGAAGCGTGAATCGGATGGCGTCCTGGGCAGGCAGCGCGGTATCAGTATCAGTAACAGATCATCGCAAACAGATTTCAGTGGTGGATGGGGATGGGGGGATGGGGGCAGCTGTGCGGAGGGAGGAGAGACCACCTACGTCCGTGCTTGGGAGGATGTGGTACAGAACATCGGGATCGGAATCAATGAGCGCCAGCTGGCAACGCAAAGCGGCGGGACGCTCAAAGTCGGCCTCGGACGCGAGGAGCGGTGTGTGAGGATAATCCCAAAAGTCTTGCGAACCGCAGAACTCCTTGTGGGTTTTCCAGTCCGCCTTTTGACATGCTCTGCATATGAAGGATTATAAAATACGCGTGGATAAATCGAAGGGTGCACAGACAGACCTCGAACAGTAGTACCGTCGTATCCCTAGTTTTTCTTTACAGCCGCTGCACGTCCGGAAGCGCTCCTGCTGGTTCCTCTGGTCCCATCCGCAGACGGAGCACACGGCGCTCGTTTTCACCTTCTTGGATTTGCGAGGACGCGTCGTCGGATCCATGTCGATCTCAAGATCGTCTGCACCGTCCAGCTGCCTGCCACTTGACAGATCGGCGCGCCTCCGGCCTCACGGAAGTCAAACGGAGACAGGAAGGTCGGCGAGCACTCAGAAAAGAAAATGCTGGAGTCAGGGCGAGGAAGACAGCTTTGTTTGGCTTCAATTGGCACGGGCGTGTAGGTCTACATAGCCACCTCCTGTTGTTGCTTCAAATTTCCTGCCAACGACCTGGGTGGTAAAGAACCCTCAAACGCTCCGTCGTACCAATTAATTCTCCCCCACCGATTCAAGGGGGTTCAGCTGTGGCGTACTCATCATCGGACCGCGAAATTTGCCCTTCTCTGATTGAAAACCAGAAGACCCCGAAGAAGCTGGGAACTGGAAGAATCCGGTCATCTAGGACCGCGAAGACTTGTATGTAAATTGAGGTTGTGTGAGGAAGATCCAGAGATCTCAACCGCCGGGATGCTGATTTCTCAAAGCGCTTGACCATCCAACGAATGAGCCCAGGTTACTGGCATTCCGGCGCCGATGTCGCTCAAGGGTGATACCGTAAAATTGCAATGGCATTACAAAAAAGAGAGCGGAAGTCTGAACGGGTGCGTCCGTCAGGTCTATTCACTGCGGAATGTATAAGCAAAAGGCGTAGAGATCAGATGAAAACAAAACTCACCTGTGGAAGTAATCACTATAACCTTCGTCAGGATGATGCCGACGGAAAGAGAATTGAGCGATCGACGGGAATGCGCTCCGGTAGGAGTCAACAAGGACGATGTCGTCTCCGGTAATCACCACATCTCGCAGCTTGCAGCCTGCCTTCTCGATGAAAGACTCGAGACACCGGATTGGGTCCTCCCCGAGGAATGTTTCCGGGACTTCCAAATTGGAGAGCGAAGGGACGAGGAAGGTCTCCAGATACCCTGTCACCGGGAAGTCCTCGTCCAGCTCCAGCATAGTGAGGGACTCCAGATGCGGAAGCGCCATCTGGGGAGGGGCGTCGGCGTCAGCGTCATCAGACACGAGCGCCAGCGAGCAGCGGAGCAGGTGGGGGGTCTGCTGCAAGACGGGCGTGCATTCGCTCGGAACGACCCGCTGCAAGGTGAGGGAGGTCAGCTGGGACCAAGGTAGGAGGATGATCTCGGCGGTAACGTCGTCGAGAGTGGCGCTGCGGAGGAGCGGGGCATCAAGCCATGAGACAGCCGTGTTCATGGGGAAGCGCAAGTCTTGCACCGTCACCAATAAGCTTCGAAGAAGAGGCATCGGGCCCAGGGGAGGGAGACCCGCCCGCAGTGACCCGACGGCGATGCTCAGGTGCTCCCAGCGCACGAGATGGGGAACCACTGCTTCGATGACAGGAGATATAGCTCGGTCGCGGTCTTCAGTCCCAATTTTGAGGGATAGCGGACAGCTGCGAGATCTATCGAGCCAAAGAATGCCGATGTCCGCCTGTGTGCGAGTCGATAATTTGTCGTCCGATAAGTCGATCGCCCTCCAGAGTGCGGGAGTTCCGAGTGCGATCTCGCGCCATTGTCGGCATATGTGAGTCACGAGAGTTGGGGAGGCAAGGCCGACGAGTGGCGGACAGAGAGGGTAGGCGGGGAGACACTGCGTGAAGATTTCTGATACGATTTCGGTGGGCACGGTGAGGACTGGGCAAGTCCTGACGGGGTCGACGGGCATCGTGCCGATGAGGGTGTCCTGTAAGTGTTGGCTTCGAGGTAGTTGGCAGAGATTACACGGCTCGCTGCTTACCGAGTCAGCAGACAGAACGAGTGGTGGGAGGAGAGAGGGGAGGGTGACACCTGCCACTGAACGATGGCATCAGCTGTCAAAAGCCGACGCGCGCTTACCGACGCGTCTCCGGACATCCTACTTGCTGAGTGCGGACGCACGGATTCCTGGCGCCCGAGGTCAGTAGCTTTCGTGCCTATCTTTTGTTGCTCAAATTCATTGACCGCCGTCGCTCGTTACAAAATTCAAGATGGAAATTCATGGCCGCCTTGGAAGTAACTACAAACGTTTCCAATCCGAAGCCTCACAGTTGTCGCTGGCTGGAAAATAAAATGAGTGACGGCGTTCAACGGAGAGCGAAGAGATTTACCAACGAACGGGCCGTCCGCCTGCCAGAAATACAGAACCCAACCGGCCTCTCGCATTTTCTCGACTCGGGAGGGTGGCATCCTCCACGAAACGGTACCGGATGCCGTGTACACATCGATATCGCACTCGAGAATGGAATAGAAAATCTGGACGTTGTCCCCCTCGGGAGTCGGGGACAAGATGAGTTTCTGCGTCGTAAACGCACCACCGCCAAGATTGAACTTGGGAGCGCAAAAGACGAGGGCGAGTCCGGGGGTGCGGTCGTAGGAGTGCAGTGAGTGGACGCCGTGAACTGTGGCTTGGAAGATCGCAGTGTCGGCTAGGGTCAGGCATTTGGACGAGATGTCCACGCCGCGCGGAAGCATCGGGACGGCTGCAGCAATGACACCCTCGATGTCGGCCATCCACGGAGAGAGCTGGAGTTTGCGGGGTGGCTGCGGTGCATTGATCGTATGAGCTGGTAGCGACGAAGTCGTATAAGCAAGACACGACGAATACGCCGAATCGGATAGGATAGACGAGAGGATGTCCGAAATCCACGCCGGTGGGTACCCGATCTCAATGGTGCGAATGAGGAGTTGCACGAAGGTGCGCAGTGTCGTAGGTAGATGGATCCCGTTGGCCATGTTGAAATTCGGTGGCGCTAGGATTCGAACGAGAACACGATGGAGCCAGGCTGCAAAGTCATCCCGGCGGGCCAGTTGGGAGGGTTTCAACGGCAAGTTGCACGGTAAAAGACAAAATGGGAGCTTGAACGTCAAGGGTACGTTTCGGTAGCAACGCAGAGTACAGCCGAGGTACTGCGGAAGCTGGTCCGGGAGGAGGATGGGGATGCCGGTGAGGTCGTGAACTGAGATGGGAACAAGTAGATAGAATTCCTACGTGAAAACGAAGTCTTCCACGCTGTTGTTCCATGTCGGGCCATTTAAAAGGCAGTTCATTCCAACGGATGCAATAGCAGTCGATTGCAAGCATGGGACCGCGTATAGAGCCATCTCAAGGAGGCCGCCGGCGTAATCCCTGATAGTAATAGAGATAGTCTTAGTAGCGGCCAGGAAGTAAACCGACGGACTCACGGTACATTACTCATCCAAGTGCGTGAAAACGAGGGCGGAGATCCCAGGCGCCAGTCGAGGGAAGGGGATCCACTTTTTAGATCGGCCAGGAATTGAACGAGATCCCCGGCGATGAATTCGAACTTGAAGTCGGAAGTTGGAGACTTCAGAGCGTAACGCATTGGTGAAAAGAGTGTGTCGTAAAATTTGGAGAAAGACGGCCATCGAGGATCGGGACCGCGGGGATTCATCTTACCAAAATCGTCCAATTTCGCGGATAAGGTATCTAGAATCTAACGCGCAAATGACAAGACGGTTGGGACTGGTAAGTTTGTCGAAGTAATTGCCATAACGGCCGCGAGTATATGAGTCGTAGTTTGACTTGTCCTAAACAAAGACACGTCAGGTTGCGCGCATGTTGCAGCTGAGAACCTACGAATAGGGTCGCATTGGGTTTCCACTCCTTTTCTATGTGTTGGCGCACGCCTTCCAATAACTGGGTTGTGCCATATTCGACTTGGTCATGGGCCGCCGCAAGGGCATCCACGTTGGTGGCATGGTAAGGAGGTAGGAGAACTTTCAAAGAAGTATACCTCGCATTCCCTCCGAACGTAAGGGTTACTGATGCCGTTGACAAAGTCTGGCGAGTCGCTGGCTGCGTGACAGAGAACCTTGTCCGTTGAGATACTCGCCGGGAGATCGATCCAAAATTCGACGCAGGCGACGATGGCCGGAATCAAAGTGGGATCGATGGAGATGAACGGCGGAAGGAGGTGGTCCAGCTTTGTTAAGGGCCGACGTCAACTGGCGGCAGGTGTTCAGGAACCTTGCACATAACTAAATCAACCGACATCGGGATTCAAGCGAAGAGACCCACAGCGCATGACTGTCTGGTGGCATTGCCACGCAGCTGAAGAGATAAAACATTGTTTTCGCAGAAAGCATATACGCGGCCGGCTCGGGCGACGCAGGGACGTTCCACAAAATCAGTAAGTTGATGAGGTCTCGGGCCAACGCCGCAGGTTGAATGTCGAGTAGAGTGAAGTGGAATGTGAGGTGCTCGGTTAGCGACTGAGCGTCGAGGTCGAGCATTGTACTGAACACATGCCGGGCTGGGAAGCCGCAGGTCGGTTCTCCACATGATTCTGAGTGAGGATATTCGCTCACCATCCCCGACTCCTCCGAAGAAGAAAGATATATTGCGTTTGATATCGGTGGGGAGCCTCCAAAGCTCGACGTCGCTGTCTCCGGGACACGTTCGCTCAGGGCTGGCACTCCAACTGTCGAGTATGCCTTGCACTAGGCTATAGAACCCATCGTGCCCAAGGGTGAAGAATTCCAAACCCGGATTCCTATCTCATGTCGATCAAGGACCGCGTCGTCGGCGAGGAGACAGCACGTACAATGCGAATTTCCTGAGCGGAAGAGCTTCAAAGTGAACCCGATCATATCGAGTCCACCATGACGCTTTTGGTGGAGGACTGGTCTCTAGCGCCCGAAGAGACGAAATGAGCGTGTCGTTCTGCGATAGGAACTGCGCGTCGAGAGCGTGCTCTTTTAAGGCATGGTAAAGGCATTTGCCCAGCCGAACCGAGAGTCGAATCAACAACTGCTGGGAAGAATCGGAGGCCTTTTGAAGCTTGATAATTTCCACAGCGCGGATGATGGCACCGATGGCTTCGACATATTGTCCCGCTTCAGTTAGGGCGGCGCTCAAATTCCCGGGATATGTAGCAACTGTCGGGGACAGGGCTGCGGCCTGGATAAAAGATCAGCAGTAGTTCGAGAGCGTTTCCGTGAAAGGCTTCGACCTGGGTATACTTTTCGGCCGCTCTGCGTGATTGAGTGGCTCAGGGTAAAAACTTCGGAAAAAGAGGAAACGGGTACACACTCGACGAATTTTTTGGCCTTAAAAAGAGCATTGCCCGCATCCTTGAGGATCTCCGATTCAGTAGGTTTTGCCTTGGGTTTTCCTCTCGAGCTCATCGTGGTCAAGGTCTGAAGAGCAAATCAGCTTTGATCGCATCAGAATCCAACACGATCACCTGACTATGCATTATGGCGCGTTTGCCTTGGGTTTGCCGTGGATGAATGAATACATTGCAAAAACCCTTGACTCCTGAGGCTCCGCGATTCTCAAGTGGATTTAGATTATCACAAATTATCACAAATCATTGGAAGTAGCAGGGTAAGTATTGATTTCGAGTTGCTGAGGCAGGCTGAGGCCTCACGCGCCTCACGAGCTCAGGCCAAGGTCGACTACGACGACGGAGATATCATCGCGGTCTGAATCAGCGAGCTCCTTGGCCATCTTGTCGGTATCGTCGCCAGACAGGGAATTTTTAATGAGCAATTCAGCCGGGTTGTCGTCGAAGGAAGCCTGGATGCGACCATACCCCAACTGCTGCTCCCGACTCTCTCCGTTCACCAGTGCCATGAGGACATCCCAGCGCTCCGCTACTGGGACCTGATCCATAGAGTCTGGCAGGCCGTCCGAGGCGAATACCAAGACGTCGCTGGGCAGAAGGTCGAACCGGCGGATGGCGGGGGTACACGAAAGGTAGGGTGGGGTGTTGTTGCCGTTGACAACCCACTCTTGGAAGCAGTCTTGAGGAATTGGGGAGGGATATATAGCCTTCAGTATGACAGTAGCCAGCCGACGGGAGCCCACTTTCATCTGGTGGTCGCCCAGGGCTTGGAGGTTTATTTATCAGTGCGTGAATCGATGGGAGTATAAGGTGTTAGGCGTCAGGCGCACCTCGAGTGACGGCGAGCAAACCGAGAACGCGGTCTCCCCTGTGAATAAGACCCTCCTCGCCCGGATGCTCACCTAGGAATTTTGCGACCTCTTTCGCGTCCCGACCGTTATGACGCTCGCTCACAAGGATTGGGGTCAATTTCCCATCCTGTGTGCGGCCACAGACTATTCTTATGTCAACGAGCAAAATTATCGCGGTGGGGGGCAAGTTACCAGCGTCCGAGTCACCCAACGAAACCACCCAGAGGTGGCTTTGACTCTTGTCGATGATCCCCAGGAGGACAGTCGTGCCCACGACAGCGAGTCGAGCTGCTGCGAACCTTGGGTCTTGCTTGCTGTATCCAATCACCTCGTAGATATTTCCATTATCCTCCCAGGCCTCGTCCGCCCAATCCTCCCCAGGGTCAAAGAGCTCGGTAACCTTCAAAATGAGAGATTCGTCGAACTCTCTGAAGATTTGAGTTATCACTTGATCGATGTCTGGGTCAGTTGGGTCGAATTTTGCGGCGACGAGCTGCGGGAGACGCTCCGAAGCGAATTCGGCGAGTTCGTAGGAATGATGGCCTGGCAGAGGAGTGAGCAGAATTCGAGGATGTGGGCTCTGAACCAGACCAGACCATCGAAAACGGCGATCATAGTGCCGTGCTCGAATTCGAAGACGACCAACCGATCTTCGTCCTTGGTGGGAAGAGCAGACTGGGAAATCTCGATGCCATTCCCCAGTTTGCGTTTGGCAGTCACAAAACTCCCGAGCGGCATCGTGGGGTATCGGAAAGCTGGATACAAGGAAGCGAATGGAGGGTGCAAGGACCCACACAGATCAAACGCGAACGTGACGATGCATGGCCATCTCATGGTCTGTTATCGCAAGTCAGATTTCATTCAAGCGCGTCGACGTCGTAAAGAAACAGAAGGGGGTGAAAGCGAAAGAAAGTAAACCAGTCAGCGTTATGGAGACTCTGAGAATACTAATCGCCCTGACTCTGCATTGCCGAAAGCAGTACTCCTTAGCCCGCGCCTGCGACCTCTGCACTCTCTCGCGACAATTCTCGCGCACATATCCTCCCATCCAAGACCCCAAGCCTCCGCGTGAGCCTCGCGCGCGTCTTCACGAAGCTGGGGACGACGCGCGCAGGACTGGCGCGCTGTAGGCGCTCGTGGAGGCGGAGACGCTGCCTCAGCCCCGTGCGCTCCGCCTCCATGGCCGCTAGGGTAGGCGGGGGGTGGGGGGACGCAGCAGGGCCTTTGCTCTGTTGCCGTGCAGCCGGAGTTGGAGCAGGACCTTTGCTCTGTTGCCGCGCAGCCGGAGTGGGCGTGGACTGCGGCGATCGTGAAGAGAGTGGCGCTCGGGAGGCGGGTACATGAGCTGGGACAGGAGGGCGGCAGCGCGTGGATGACTGCGGCGTAGGGCTGGGCGAGGAGGCGGGGAGGAGCTCGTACACCGCGTATATACCGCCCGACGGCGACGTAAGCTTCCGCGAAGGGAACATCGCCAGCTCGGGAGGCACATTCGGAGCTGGGGAACCTCCGAATGCAAATATATCGCGTCCACGCGGGGTGCAGGGAAAGGATAAGTTAGCGGCGCCCGAGCTTGTGTTGCTTCCGTTTCCGTCGCGGCCATATACTCCAGTGGGCACCGACAGCGGCGCCAATTTGCTCGACGATGCCACGTTCCCCACCGGCCGCAGCGGCGACGGCGGGCTCGAAATCATCAGCCACGCGCTGTCGTCGTAGCGCTGCCGCCTCGCGTGGAACGGCGACCCCAACGCGCCTCTATCCCCACGCGCACGCTTCGCCGATGGCTGCGAAGACGGGCTCTCAATCTGGCGTTTCTTCCCCTTGTCGACCCTCTGCGACGGCGACTGCGAAGACGGACTCTCGCTGTGCATCTGCCGCCCTTTCCCCTTTGCGTTTCCATCCCGGTGCGTCTGCGACGCCGTCCCGCCGCGCGGTAGGTACCTCAGAGGCGAGGACACGGGCGTGGCGAGGAACTTGGCGGCTTTCCCGGCGCTGGAGGGCGTTGCGGGGTCGGACACGATGCCCCACTCCGACGGCTGGTCTTCGATCCCCGCGAGCCCCGCAAACAGCAGGTGCGCCGTCCGGCCGCGCGCATCGTCCGCCTCGCCGTAATTCGAGTCTTCGTCCTCGCTATCGAGCGGTTGCTGCTGCTGCTGTCGCGCAGGCGCCGGGGCGGGGGCACGACCCGCGACCTTGACACCAGCCTTCGCCGCCTGGGGCTCCAAGATACGATCGACCGCCCGCCGTTCGCGCCCACCGAGCCAGCTCCGCACCACCTCGATCCGCTTCCGCAGCGTGCCCCGCTCAGACCACTTCTCTGCCAGCTTTTCCGCGCCGGCGCCGCCCACGAGGTTCAGCAGCGCGGTGTCCTCCATCTCCAGCAGTCCCGCGTCAGGGAACTCGGCGTCGAGGTCAAGGTCGTCCTGCGAGGCTGGAAGAGGGGGGCCAGCGAGGCAGTCTGCAAACATGCGATCGATGGCGCGCCAGTCGAGGCCGTGCAATCCCGGCATGAGGGTATTCGGCACGATGCGCTGCGGACGGAAGAGGGAGACGAAGGCCTGCAATTCGGGAAGGGGCGAGTGGCGCCACAGAGGGACCAACTGTGTAGAGCGTGGTGAGCATGTTATCATTTATCCGAAGAGACAAGCAAGCAGACCAGGTTCGTGAGGCGCTCCCCGCGCCCGATAGCAAGCTTCGTCTCCTGGCGATACCGCTCCCAGCGGTCGGCACCCATGTTGACGGGATTAACATACACCACAGACGTGCCGTGTCGCGTACGTCCCGAGCGCTCGCGCGGATCCGCCGACGCCACGTATTCGCAGCGCTCAAACCGCTCGCAGGCGTGGAAGCGCGAGACCGCCTCGTCGCGCGTCCCGAGCGCACGGAGGACGGGGTCCGAGAGGTTGGTCAGGATGTTGTGCTTGTAGCGGTCGAGGTGTATCGGTGCGCGGAAGGCGCGGGAGATGGCTTTGAGGACGTCTTCGTAGCCCCATGTCCAGGCGTTGATGAAGAAGTACGTCGTGGAAGGGAGCAGCTTCATCAGCTCGACTAGTCCAGAGGTCGCGACAGACTGGAAAGGAGCGGTCAGTAATTCCGTGATGTCGTGCAGAGTAAATGGATACCTTGGTGGGTACCTCGAGGGTCGACATTACGGATGCGGTGTCGAGGTAGATGGCCTCAAGTGTGCCGCTGCCGAGGGGATCACCAGGCTGTGAGTCACCAGCTGCGAGGTACGGCTGGAGAAAAGGGTTGTGGGTTATAGACTCTAGAAACCACGGTTCTGCGCGGAAGTCGCCGGTGTGCAGTACGGCGCCCTTCTCGCCTTCTATCAGGAACCTGCAGCAGGTATATGAGTGTCGGGCGGCGAGGTAGGAGGCCAAGACGCACATAACTGCGCCTGGACAATGGTTGGCGTCGAATAGTGTAACAGTCACGAATTCGTCGTTTGCCAGCTCAATCTTCGTAGGAGTATTGAGGGGCAGCGGTTTCTGGAGGCCAAAGTAAGTCTCAGATCATGCAAAAGCTGAGGGGACGCACCAAAAGATCCCTTGAACCGGTGTAGTACATGGATCCATCCGGATAAATGAGCGGATCCACTTTGAGGTGAGAAAACGTCCGAGTAGCCTCGGCTCGATATTCGTGTTCATGCAACGAGCGTTCTGCGTAAACCTCGTGGCGCAGCAGCATTTCCTTTGCGTCGTGCGAGCAGATGACGGTGTAGCCAAAGGATTTTGCTTGGAGACCAGTTATGTGGTCCGAATGGGTGTGGCTGAGGAGATGGAGCGCTGGGACCCTCTCCTGGCCGACGGAGTTGGAGAATTCATCGACGCGGATGCGATATGGGAGTACAAATGAGTTGTATGGTGCGCCTGGTGGCATTCTTGCAGATAAATAATGGCGAAGTAGGTACAGAGAAGGTCCAAGCGAAGGTTCCTGCTGCGTTAGGGCGCAAGACCTTGGGTATAGGTGGATTCAGGCCGGGCGTATTCGAGTCCTCATGCGCGTTGCCTGAGGATGGTGGTGGTCGGGAGCGAGGTGAGTCGGTAAACACGGTGGCGTGATTCGTGACATTGTCACGATGTGACCCGCGTCACGACGTCCGCTACTCAAGTGAATCTGAGCCTCAAAATCTCCCTGGAGCTCCTCAAAATCTACGGCAATCTGGTTTTAGCCCTGTTTAGTCAATTTGGACCCCCCAGCCACTGTCTCGTCGAGCAGCAAGAAAATGAATTCTAGTTGGTATCAAGACTTGGTGGCTGGTCTGGGTGGAAATATGAGCCTGAGACTTCAATTGCCGACTGTATGCCGCCTGTTCGAATCAGGTTCGAGTCCTGTCTCTGCTCGAAGAAATAAATTCTTTTTGCTCCTTCCAGTGCCAGATTCGAGCGCAGAGGTATTCAATGGTGTAACTGAATGTAAAGCTGACCTGCTAGTCCGCGCGCCAGGGATCAGGCTCTGGTACACGGTACACGGTACACGACTGACGACTCCCACTGTCTTATCCACATTCGCGGGCATTCCGATTCATTTAAATCCCCTACCATTATCATGACTCGGTGGCGGATGGTCCGCATTCACAATCGATAAGCGAATATAACCGTTGACTGTGAAGTCGCCACGACGACGGGCGGCGCGGAATTGCGTTTTGACGACCTGCATGTCGGTGCGTCGAGTGCAGGAAGAGGAGGAGGAAGGGAGTGCCGCCGAGATGCCTTGACCTGGTCGTTCCAGCTGCGAACTTGAGCGAGAAGCGCAGCCTTGGTGCTATGCCACTCCGATGAGCCGAGAGTGGGGATGGTGTCGCCGATGAAAGTAGTGGCCGCTTCGACGACGGTGGTCGGCTCCGGCGGGGTGCAGTCCACGATCTGGTCGAGCGGGACTTCGGAGACATGCAACGGCGTCGCGTTTTGGGGACGAGAACCCTGGGGAACGCCAGTCGGTAGCGACCAGTTCACGGTCTTGAGGGTACGACCGTGCTTTGATGACTTGGCCTTGGGCTTGAGGGGCAGTGACAGGACCTCGGTTTGAAGATTCATCGGGGAGAGGTCGTCGTTGCGCATGGTATTGATAACGTTGCCGAGGGGGGAGCGGCGCTCGTAGTACAAGCCGCTTGGCTGGCCAAAGTCTTGCCGGTGCTGGGAGCGAACGGCGGGGGACTTTATGATCGAGGGGAGGGACGGGAGCACCTCGAGAGCCGCGTCGGTGGTGGACTCGGCCTCTGAAGAGGTGGACGCGAGCCCGTCGCCTGAGGCGACGGTATCTGCGTGTTTGGTCAGTTGCTGAAGATATGAAACGGGAAGAAATGAGACCGACCTGTGTCGAGGCTAATCTCGCTGGCATTAGACTCGCCCTGAGCAGGAAATACTGAGGGAAATGTCGATCAAATTCGGACCTGGAAAGCTCAGACGGCGGATTCCGGAGGCTTACCACCAATGATAGATGTAGCCTCCACGTCGGCCTTCCTAGTCGTCAAACCACAAGAGAGGGAGGCCAAGATACGGGAGAGCATGTCTCCGAAGTATGCTTTAAGGAACGTGTGGATGTGAGAGACCGTGGACATCTTGGGGCTGATGAGGTGGTGGGTGTAGGAGAGAGAGAAACGGATGGGTGGCTGACGAGCCATACGTAGGGGAATTCATAGGCCCAAGTGGCTGACATTCGGAGAACTTTTGGCAAGTGGCTGACTGCCGCAGAAGGCCGATGAGCCGTTAAGCGTGTTGCTTTTGGTATATGCCGACAAAGAGAGTCAATGTCCCAGATGTTCGAGAGCAATTCCAGGAACCGAGAAACGAAGATGGAAGTGGGAAGCCGGCCATTTGGCGGAGTTCGAATCAATTTGTCACGGTCAAAACTCCGACTCAGTGCGGTGTATCGAGTATTTGATTCATAAGTAAAGTACGCATTGTAAAGTACAATTAGGTTGATGTAAGGTAGATATTGGATGCTAGAAATACAGTGGTATGGTAAGTTCAATTATTTTTCATGCGTCCGATTCAAGTCCATTACAACGCCGACTCCGGTCTCTGTGCGCGGACAAGTCGCCTCCGCATGGACCATTGGAAGAGCGGCAGCGTGCAGCAGGAGATGGCCACCCATATGAGGAGCACACCGAAGTTCATACCAACTGTACAGAAATTAGTCTCAAATCATGGGGGCGAAATGGGAGAAACGCACTATCGTTCTTGGTACCAAAGACGATCGCGCGGACGGCGCGCGAGATGTTGTAGAAGGGGAAAACGTATCCGTAGCGGTACACGTGGGGCAGAATTTGGAGGGGGAAGACCGAGACAGAGACGTTGGAGATGATCCAGATGATGAGGAAGAACGGGGCGAAGCGGACGGTGAGCAGGGTCATCATTGCTTCGAGGGCGAGTCCACTGCGATGGGGGATCAGTTGTCGTGCAAGATGAGCAAGAACAGGAAGCGTACCATGCGAGCATGCCCACCCAGTTGAGCATCCAGAAGATCACGAAGCCAGCGCTGCCGAAGTGGCGGCTGAATGGCAATTGGAATGCGCGGCTGAGGAGGGTGTAGAATAGCTGAGAGTGGATCGCGAGTGAGTCTGTGTATATGCAGAATAAAGGGGAGAAAACGTACCGAGATGAAGAAGTAGGCCACGAAGGACGTTGAAATGCGGACGCGGATGAGTGACCCAAGAGTCAGACGGCTATCGAGCCCTGCGGCTTCGCGTCCACCAGCGGAGATCATCACGATGAAGAACTGTGAGAAGTCAGTGATAAATCCTGGGGGCAGCAGAAGACACATACCGAGAGGATCAGCAGATAGATAAGACCAACAAAGGTCACAGCGCTCGCTCTAGAATCAGGTAAGTTAAGTAAGGCAGAAGGAAAGCGTAAACGGGCGAAGGACGTACACTGGAACATCGAACGGACGAAGGTTGTCCACGGTGTAATAAATTGGGCGCGAAATGAGCTGGGGTGCCGTGGAAATAATCGAGGCGATATTGGGCAGGGAGGACATGTTCTTGGCGAATTGGAGTCCAAATTGATAGGTCAGCGCGTCCAGCTGAGCGGCAGCAATCCGGCTGTGGATACGACTGGCACAAGTTAGGAACTAGGGTTTTGCAAGAGCAAATGCGACTCACTAGATATTTTCGTTCCTCGCCTCGGACCCAATGAATGTAATTGCGGTCGAGGAATTGTAGACTTCGTCGACGGCAGAGACCGCCGCAGATAGATTTGCACTCGCTCCAGAGTTGACTTGAATAATCCATCAGTCTTGACTCCAGCGAAATTCGACGAAGAAAACGTACTAGCAACGGCATACCACGTCTTTTCTCGCAAAATCGCCTGTTGAAGTTGGGAAACGCCTTCCGGGAAGTCGCTGGCAGATACGACTTCCCAGACGATTCCGTTTGCCCCGGGATGTATGCTGCTGAGAGCACTCGAGACCGACTGGCCCACTGCACCACCGTCAAAGTCCTGTAGCCATGTGAGTCGGAAACAAGGGGCCACAAAACCTCGGCAGACTCACGACGATCCAGCCAGGAAGGGTGTGATGTGGGGTACTCCACACAGAGCCCCAATATATCGAGAAAAACGCGAAAATGGCCACTGCCAGTGCAGTTACGCCGCCAACAAGTGTCTTGAGATAAATTGCCCGAGCGGCGGACGCCTCAGGCGATTTGTCGAAGAACTGGGCGGAAAAGGCAGGCGACGGGATGACGGTGCTATGAGTGGACTCATGATCCATCTCTTTGGCTCGTTGCTCGAAGTTCTCCATTGGTGTGAGCGGGTTGTTGAAGGGAATTGTGTTGATGACTGGAGGATTAAGTCGGGCATTATATAGGGCTGCGCCAAGCGTCGACGGAGGTTTAACCGTGAAGCGGGGAGCGGATTAACTAGCATACTTATTCGTCAGCGGGAGACAAGCGAGACAACGGGAAAACGGAAAATTCCCGTTTTGGACTGATGACGGAAAAACGGCCGCTTTCTGGCCGAGCTGATGGCGTAAGTGATGGTGCGACAAATTCAAGGTGACCAACGCCCGAGCCCGAACGGACTTGCAATTTGTGCCTTACGAGTAATTCTGTCGGGCACAAACTGCAAAGATAGTCGAGGAACTCAAGTACGGTGCGAGTGGGAAGAGCAGCATTAATTCTGCAATACTTCGAACAAGACCCAAACATGAATCGACAGACATAACGGACATTGCCCCGTTCGAGCTTGTGCTTCACGAAGGAGTGGCCTTGGTTTCAGAGATGCTGCAGTGGCTGCTGAGAAATATGCTTCGATAAATGTGGCAACTTGCGGGAATAATGTGGTAACTTGCGGGAACCAACGGCGCCAATGGGAACTTTTGGTAATTTTCCGACACGAACCAGAGCTTAGCGTATCGAATCTACATCTGTAACCCTACCCATAGTACCGTACGACCAGAGAATCAAGCGTACCATACGCCAATGCCCCGCCATACTGCGAGATATGGAGAAATGGTCGCTGCCGATCATCCATTTCGAACGCGCGGTAATCCCGATCCACATGATGCTCCCCAGGCGGCACCATATGGTACGTCGCGTCTCTATAGTGCACGAGCTGGCCTGAGAACGGGCTTCCGCAAAACTGCACCTGCGATGGACCAATCGGCGCGCTTGCGCGCTGCTGGAGCGTGGGGGGGCGTTTGTCCTGGGCGTCGAGAGGGACGCGGAGGCGGAAGCAGTATTGAGTCCCAGTACCGGGATTTCGATTGATGTAGAGCCAGACCCGGAATAGGCCCGCCTGCGCCGGGTGTGGATACGCAGACATCAGAATGTACGCGGGCGTGTTGGAGTAGCCATACGCATATGCGGCGGGTGCAGGCAGGTGTTCCGTGTGCATGCTAGGAAGCGCTGAAGCACTGACTACGCTTTCCGCAGGGGGGAGGTTGAACTCGTCAATGGGTGTCCAAGGGAGCGAGTTTAAAGCGATGAGCTCGAGACGTTCATCAGGGAGTAGAACGATCGCGTGGGTTGGAGTCAATGCAAGGCGACAAAAGTTCATAAAGAAGCGCGGGGGTGTCGGTAAAGTGGACCGTGGCGTGATTTTTTTCGCGCCAGTTGAACAAGATGACATCGCCGCGTACAGAGACCGCAGCAAAGTCGCCGCATATTTGTGGGTGAGCGTATGGGCCGTCATCGTCGAAATCATCTACAGAGCTTGAACCACTGGGAACCAGGGCGATAAGGGCGGTCTCGGATATTTCATTTTCAAAATCCAGCGTCGTTATCTCTACATGGCTTCAGAGACGCGTTAGAATCTCGCGGTCAAAGACGTGCACCTACTCACTTCTGCAGAGTGACCGAGTTCTGCTGACAGGTCATAATCACAGCCTGGTCAACTGTGTTGACCAACTGAGCGACAAACGCGCTTATGGTGCTGCCCTCCTTCGTACACTTTTGCGTCCAAATAATTCTGCGTTCGTGTATGCTCCAGCAGTCGAGCACGGCGTGGAGGTGGAAGAGATATCGCCCTCCGGGAAGCAGAGTCACCTCAAATTCCGGGCAGTCTAGGTTCGCCGTCCCCGATCGGAGGGTGATTTTGCTCGAGACAACCGGGGGTCCTCCATATTCGCGTCGCCAGGTCCGTGGTCCCCGCACGGCCCTCTTGGCGATCTCGACAAGCTGGTCTTTTGAGAGTTCGTGCATCATCGGCTCGCCTTGCTTTTTATCGACGAATCCTCGCCGAGCGAGCGCTTTAGTCGCTGCTAGCCATACGCTTTTCTGACTCGCGAGTCGATGGAAGTATCTGCTGCTCTGGAACAATTGAGCGCTATGAGTGTATAGATGTATATAGAATGCAATTTTCGCACCTCGCTCATCGCTAGAATACTGGAGATCTCACAGAATGCGAGGATAAGGAGCAGAACATCCTCAACTAGAGGTTCACGCAGTTGCAACGCAGCTGAGCGTGAATTTGAGGAAAACGGTAGCGGCATCGATGCCCGACTTCAGAAACTGGACGCCACCTGTACTATTCAAGTCTTGAGGACTTGAGCGCTGTGACTTTGAGGGCAAGGGAGAGGTAAGTAAGCAGGTGTGGGTGAGAGATGATTGTCGGAGTCATCACTGATGGCCGTCGACGGCAGGCTGGCTTTCCTCCAACGCCCAAGCGCCCCCACACCTTTTTGCCTGCGCTATATTCCGCCGTCCGGCCAGCTCAGAATTTCACCTCTGTGCTCCTGGCTCTTCTTACGCTTATTCTCTGTCCTTTCTTGTAACTTGACACCTCAGACTCCAATATTCATCTGCTGTAGAAAATCCCTTCCTCCGAGACTCAGGTCGCCAACTTCAAGACAAACTCGCCGTTCGTACATCATAGGTTTCGACTCAGATGACTGTATCCGCGGATCTCTCGACCTCCTGTGGGGTTGCTCCTCAACCGTACGGACTGCGTTTTCTCCACTCTTTTTTTCTTCTTTTTCTTGCTTTCAACTGAATTATCGCTCTCTCTCCGGGCAATTTTCGACTCAATCGCGTTATTGTTTCGATCCAAATCTTTTGGCGCTGGCCCCGGAACGAGATTAAGCTGTGTGTACGTCTTTTTTTCGCCGTCACCGCTCAAAAGAAAATTGAGCATTATTCTCAGTGCCGTCGTCAACATGGGCCGCGAGTTCAAAATGCGCAGACCACCCCAGGTTGAAGAACTTCTAGTCCCTGCATCTCGACTCCGCACTAGGGCCGCACGTGAACACTGGGATAAACTTCAAGTAAACAATCGATGTCACCGGATCGCGACTCTCTTCTCAACTCTCACTGAGCAACTCCTGGATACGCCGCATGTCTGGTACCAAGACAAGTTTCCTACTCACTGGAGCTACCGGTACCTGCCCTCCTCGGTCAATATTTCCATCTCATTCACCGTGCGGCTCCTGCCAGGTTACATCGGCGGCGCCATTCTCACGCGCTTCCTCGCACACCCCAAGGCGCACACTTTCCAATTCACCGTCCTCGTCCGAGACCTAAAGAAGGCTGAGAGGTTCAGCGAGCTTGGCGTCAAAGCCGTCGTGGGCTCGCACTCGGACGCCCACCTAGTTGAAAAGCTCGCGAGCGAGGCGGATGTGGTCATTGCCGCGGTACGCCGACGGCTTTGTAAGATCGAGAATATGACAGGCCTCATTCAGAACTGGTTGTCCATAGGCCGACTGCGACGATCTTGGGGCAGCGAAAGCGACTTTGGCAGGGTTGAGGAAGCGCCACGCCCTAGGTGTCGTTCCCATCTTTATCCACACGGTAAATATTGTCTCGGATTTGTGCTCTCCTCAACCCACCTCACCCTCAATACTTCTCAGTCTGGGACAGGTGATCGAATCCCCCATATCTTCCCTTTCGTGGCATTAAATAAATTGCTAGGCGTCATCTCTGACAACGCAAAAGGTCTATTCTCCGGAGGCCTCGTATACGACGATGCCGATGTGAAGCAAATCCAGAGCATCGCTCCTACCCAGATGCACCGCGACGTCGACCTGACTATCACCGAGGCGGACGTAGAAGGTATGTGCTCGTCTATTATTCTCCAAATTGAACGAGCGTTTGACAACTCGTCGTACTTTCTAGGCTACGTTAAGACCTACATTGTTCTCCCCTCAACGATTTACGGGCAGGCGACGGGCCCCCTCGTCGACATGGGCATCCAGAACCCCCACTCGGCGCAGATCCCGAGCCTCATCTCCGCCGCGCTCGACCGCGGCCGTGCGGGCATCGTCGGCGAGGGCAAGAACCTCTGGCCCAACGTCGAGATCCACGGGCGTGCGTCGCGCCTTTCCCTTCTACGTCAATCATGCCGCAAATTTATCCATCCATTCGAACCAGTGGCGGACTTGTACACGACTGTGTACGACAACATCGTGGAAAACCCCGACCTGGGGCACGGCTGGGACGGCTTCTACTTTGGCGCGAGCGGGGAGCACTCCCTACTCGATGTCGGCAAGGCCATCGGTGAAGCGCTCGTGGGCGTGGGGAAGAGCGACACCGCAGAGCCGACGAGCTTCACGGAGGAAGAGTTGCAAAAATACTTCGGGGTACGTGTCAATTCTTTCGTTATCACTCATATCGTTATGGCCGAATCTCATGATGCTCTCAGGGCTCGGCGTACCTCGGCTCGAACTCGCGCTGCAAGGCGACGCGCTCGCTTTCAATTGGCTGGAAGCCCAAGAAGAGCACCAAGGATATGTTGGAGAGCATCCGCCCCGAGGTCGAGGCGCTGATGAAGAAGAAGGCCAAGGTGGTGGCCTAAAAGCCAACGATAGCAACGAAGTGAAAGTCAACGAATCTTAGTCTTACTATGTAACATAACACAAACTGCCTGAATACCTATGCACGCTATATGGTGAAGTGCGAGGCCTGAGTGATTGGAAGGTTTAAGTTGGGCTCGAAATTAAACCCAACGACTGCATTGGATTCGAGTCTCGGATACACACAACTCTTTTCATAGCAGATTCGGACTGGCTCTGGTCTATATTGAAATTGAAAACTTGGAGGAGGTGATACACAGTATTATCAACACAAACTACAAAGCCGTTAATATACAGAATCCATGAGCGCACATATAAGTATACCTTCCTACTGGTAGTATCGTACGACAAGAGAATTAAGCGTGCCATACGCCAAAGCCCCGCTATATGGCGAAATATGAAGGTTTAGTCCCTCCAGACCATTCACTTCGAACGACCGCGTATCCCCACTGTCCTCATCATGAGGAACTCCAGGCGGCATCATCTGATAAGTCGGGTCCCGCCACTGAACAAGTTGCCCTGAGAACGGGCTTCCGCACAAGTGGACAATGGAGGAACCGATGTCTGTGCTCGCGCGATGCCGAAGCCTCGGGGGCTGGTTTTCGTGCGGATTGACATCGATGTCGAAGCGATATTGCGTGCCAGAGTGAGGATTTCGATTCGTGTAAATCCAAACCTTGTATAGGCCGGTGTGTATTGGGCTTTC
The DNA here is from genome assembly GCA_029281495.1 of Mycena filopes. NCBI lineage: Eukaryota > Fungi > Basidiomycota > Agaricomycetes > Agaricales > Mycenaceae > Mycena > Mycena filopes. The sequence continues at coordinate 8,372 of JARIHR010000093.1, read as the reverse complement.
ATCCGCGGACAGGACAGTGTTCAGGGCCATTTTCGCGGGGTATGGATTTGCGTCGGTTGAATCCATGGGTTCTGTGAGCATTGCAGGGAGGTTTGAGGCTCCAACAAGACTTTCCACGGAGGGGACGTCAACGCTGTTGATGGGGGTCCAAGGAAGCGCGGCTAGAGCGATGAGGACTAGAGTCAATTTGTCCTCGTCTGGCTCTGGGAGTAAAACGATCGCGTGGGCCGGGATCAATGCAAGGCGGCGGAAGTTCATGAAGAGGTCTAAGGGCGGGTTCTCGGCGAAATAGACTGTCGCGTGAGTCCCTTCGCGCCAGTTGAACAACACGACATCGCCGAGGAGCGAGACAGCGGCAAAATCACCGCATATTTGCGGGTGAGCATATGTGCGACCGGCAGAGCTGACACCATCATGAACGCGCGCGACAACCATGGTCTGCGATGTTGCATTCTTGAGATCCAGAGTGATTATTTCTACATGGCTTCGATTATGTGTTAGAATCCAGTGAATAGAAACGATGTGTGCGGACTTACTTTCGTCCACCCTCCGTACGACAAAGCATAATTACAGCTTCGTCCAAGGTGTCCGTCAACTGGGCACAAAAGTCCTCGATCCAGGTCTTGTGTGTCCAAATAACCCTCTGTTCGGGTATACTCCAGCAGTCGAGGACACTATGCAGATGGAAGAGATACTTTCCACCGGGGAGCAGCTTCACCTCAAATTCAGGGCAGTCTTCGTTCGCTGTCCCGGACGAAAGGGTGATCTCCCTCAGCACAACCGGCGGTCCCGGAGAACCGTGGCGCCAGGTCTGCGGTCCATGCACGGCCCTCTTGGCAATCTCGACAAGCTGCCCTTGCGAAAGCTCATGCAGCATTGGTTCACCTTCGCTTCGATCAACGAATCTTCGATGAACGAGCTCGGCGGTCGCTGCTAGCCACACAGTCCGGTGGCATGCGAGGCGATGGAAGTATTTACTGCTCTGTGAAAATTGAGACCACTTGAGTTCCAGAAGTGCAGTAGACCCACCTCGCTGATTGCGAGAATAGTGGCGATATCGCAGGACGCGAGGATGAGGAGCAGAACATCTGCGACTAGAGGTTCGCGCAATTGCGACGAAGTCGCATCCGAACCTGAATTGGGTGGGAGCAGTAGCATTGGCCCTACACAGTTTCGAAACTTGAATGAGGAGCAAACGAGGAGTGTGGGTCCAAGTCTCGATGCCATCACTTCTTGTTCTGGAAATAAAAGCATACCCCGACCTGGCTCATGGCTGTGATTCGGGCGGGATCACAAAAACCCCCAAGATGACGAAGAAGTTGCTTGGGCAAGCGTCGTATCGGTTGAGGATCGCATCTCGCTCATTGCGATTGTATTAAAGTCGTCAAGCTCATCTGTATGGAGTCAGGTCTAAGCGCTCAAAATTGATGGTGTGAAGACTCCGCATTCGGCCGCTTACATCCCTGAGAGCGAATAAAATCAAATCCGGATAATGCGGTCGTCTATAGCGTAAAATGGACTCGGATGGGTCGTGGTATCGTCGCTCGCCGCTTCGCACCACGTCCCTCAGACTCACGAAGGGAACGTCCCAAGCGTGAACAACGTCTGCTTCGTCTTCCCCTTCCCCTTCTTCTTTCCTCCCCCTGCCCCGCCTCCGCCCCCGGCTACACCCGCACCCTCTTCGTCATTAGCACCCGCACCGGCACCACCACCTCCAGACCCCCACGCCGCCCCCACGGGCGGCGCAGGCTGGGTCCCCAAAATATTCCTCAACGATTGGTTCCCGCTCACCACCGCCTTGGTCCGCGCCGCCGACGATGTCGGCAGCTCCGGGAACAGCGAATTCGACAGCTTCGGCGGGCCGCCCGCCTTCCCGCCGCTTGCTGCACCAGCCCCGACACCGGGGGTGGAGTACGGCGTGGGGACGTTAGAGGACGAGCCGTTGGTCGAGGAAGGCGGTACAAAGGACGACGAGGCGGCATAGCCCGTGGGCTGCGCGGGACGACCCGCACCGGTGGCCCATGGAGTGCTGCGCTGGGCTCCCGTCGCGCGCCCTGCGGTAGACGACTTGCCAAACACGGGCGCGGGGAAGGCGGAGGACGACGAGGCGCCGGGGTTCGCAGCGGACGCAGACGCGGCCTGTGCCACCCGATCCCACACCTGCGCGCCCCTGCCTCCGCGAGCCGCGGTGGCAGTAGCGTGTTTGGCGTTGAGGACGCGTCCGCTCGTAATGCCTGCGTAGCCCGCGCCTGCGACGACGGAGGAGGGCACCAGGTCCGGGAATTGGCGTCGTTGCTGTCAAATACAAATGACACGTCAGTATCACAGAAGACTAGGCGAACGAAGAAAAAACACCCACCTCGACCTCCCAGCCCTTCCACGCCGCCAAAAGCGCCGACCGCTGCTCCCCCTCATCCAATAGATCGACTAGCGCGTTGACGATGCTCGCTGCGCTCTCCATGTGGCGCTCCTGCCCGCCCTGTGCGCCGCCGGACACGATGCTGTAGAGGGTCGAGACGAGGTCGCGCGCAGGAGACTCGTTGGCGCGGAAAGACCGGATGGCGGCGCGGGCGGCGGGAAGGGCACTGCTCGGGTTGGGTGAAAGCGAGGCGAGGCGCGAGAGGAAGGCGGCGTGGCGTCTGGGTGAAAGACAAATGATCGTCAGTAATGGAAAAATGGACGAGGATGTGAAGAAGAGGAGTCCGTGGAGATCCGAGCAAGAGGTGGCTCCTGAAGACAGGAAGAGTGGCGGTCGATGTAGGACATCTTCCGACAACCCATTCGCGAGCCATACAGTGAATCAGATTTCCCAGCTCGAACTGGGGATGGGGCCGCACTCCTGGGCCTCGTACTCGGCGAGGACGAGAAGGTCGACCAGGGAAATGAGTGAGAAAAAGAAAGGGAGAGACACTCACTCTGCAACGACCGGATCCAGATCCGTACGCACCGGGGGCGGTGAGGGCGTCGGAGTCGGAGCATTCTCGCCCTCGACCGTCAGCGACGCACCGAATCCCTCACGCCGTCGGCCACCACCACCACCACCTCCGGCTCCACCCCCACCAGGCCGCGGTGGTGGCTGCGGCTGCGCATGAGGCTGGTGCGGAGGCGCCTCCCTCCCTCCTCCCCTCCCCCCATCTCTATCTCTATCTCTTTCCCTATCTCGGTCCCGGTCCCTATCTCGGTCGCGTTCTCCACCCCCACCGCGATGCCCACCCCGTCCCTGCCCAGGGCGCGGAACCTCGTCCCACCCGGCCTCCACGACGACGCGCCGCGCGCCCCTTCCTCCACGGCCGCCCGCGCCCTTGTCCATCTCCGCTGCGTGCTCCTCGACGGCGTGCGCCTGCAGGTCCAGCACGCTCGGGAAGACGACGAACTTGCGCGCTAGGCAGGCGGGGTACGGGCAGGGGTGGTGGGCGTGCGTAAAGTGCGCTTCGAGGGCGGGGTAGTTTAGGAAGCTGTAGTGAACGCAATTAGTTAGTTCTGCTGTGTGAGAGGATGAGGACAAAAACAACGCACTATTGGTCTCGCACGCCCTCGCGCTTGCAGACGAAGCACTCCTCGTGCGTCTCTCGCATGTGCCCGAAGAGCTCATCGTCCGCGAAGAAGCACTCGCGGCAGAATTCGCACAGCGGATGCGTACCGCCCTCCATCTGCTCACGATCTTTCCCTTTACTCGCGTTTTTGTTGTTGTTTCGCTGGTGCGCGAGCATGGAGGGCAGGTGCAGGGGGAGGATGTTGGGCGGGTAGAGGGTGTGCTCGTGCGCGAAGACCTTTTTGGAGCGGATGCAGAGGTCACTAGGAAGATGTCAGGGGTTGGGCATGGCTGCGAGAGTGGACGGAGAGAGGCGTACCACATCAGTCGACCATGCGTAGCTCGGACATGCAGCTTCAGGTCGCTCCAGCTGTTGCCGATGTAATCGCATTCGGTGTCGGGACAATTGAAGCGCAGCAGGAGGAGCGTCTCCTCCATCATCTCTTGCGTCTCGAAGTGTATGCTCAGCTTTGCGTCCTTGTAGGGGGTATTGACCGTGGTATCAAAGGATGCAAAGAGCGCGTCGGGCGAGGTGGTGAACATCATTATGGGCTGGGGGTCCTATGAGCGCAAAAAAGATCGTCTGCAATCAGTACCTCTGGAAAGATAGAATGCACTAAACCAACGCACCTTACAGAACGTACAATCGTTCTTCTTGTAGAGCGCGCGCAGGCGCAGCGAGCAGACATGGCAGGTGCGGTGGTTACATTCCGAAACAGCGTAATATTTGACCGGTTCCGCGCAGATCCAGCAGATAGCCACATCGTCGTCGCCTTCTTGGTCTTGGTCTTCCACAGTCGCGGCCGCAGGTACAGCAACCGCCTCCCCAGGTTTATCGGCGTCCTGAGCGGTCGTACGCGCGCCCCGAGGCTGCCCAGCACCTCGAGGGCCACCGCGACCGCGATTATTTCCGCGCTTGGCTTGACCGCGTTGGGAGCGCGGCTGGGGTTGAGCGACTACGGTGGCAGACATTTGTTCGAATGTGTGATGCTTGGAAGGTGTTGGGTGAAGGTGAGAGGCAGAAACAAGGATGACTGGCGAGCCGTCGGAAGCGGGCGAGAGTGATAACCTTCGAACTCAACACGCGCAAATGAAAGGCACTGCTTCAAGCTCAGCCTTTCTGACTCTCATGTTCACGCCTGACTCTCAAGGACTAAAGCGCTAGCGGCGGGCACGATCTGTGACTGCGGAGCTCGACTAAACGCACGGAGCGTGTCCTTTTTACCTCCTAAGACTCCGGTTTTCCCGCTCCGCTTCAGACCTTGGAGTTTTCGATTCGTAGACTTAGAAGGACTCAGAGGTCTTCAGCCGTGGACATTCTATTCAGCGAGCTGCGGGATCCCGAGAGCCCTTGTGTGATCGAATGCAGCACCCAGCTACCGATAGTAGCGTATAGCCAGAGTTTCGTTTTCGTCAGAGACAAACGCCCCGCTATAGGCCCGAGATGGAGGCATTGCTCCCATACCCCGTGCCCGTGACTGCGCGCACCGAGTCCTCCAACTCCCCGTCGCCCGGCAAATCCGGCGGCGCCATCTGCCACAGGCCATTCCAGGACTGTATCGCAGGACATGCCCCGCGAACGGAACCCCGCCGCGTCCCTGGCTTTCGAAATCGTGCGGGAGACTGCCGGTAGCGCGCACCTCGTACGTGTGTGGAACGATGCCGCCAGCGCGATGGTGTAGCGCCGAGATCGAGCTCATAGCGGAGGAGGAGCTCGTCGGAACTCGCCCCAGGCGGCGAGGTGGACCCAGAACGCGGAAGAGGTCAGCGTCGATCGGGGGATTCGTGCACCGACATTCGGATTTCGGCTGCGGTCATCGGGTCGCCGTCGGGGCCGAAAGGCGGTAGCGGCGTCGAGTGAAGCTTGTGCAAGGTCGTCGCTTGCACTGATGGAAGGGAGGGTGGGCGGTCGTGTGCACTGGCGTCCAGGGCAGCGGGGCAAGGGCGCACACGGTGATGGTTTTCCGTCGCTAGTTCGTCCGAGTCTTCTAGGTCGAGCATCACGATAGCGTACCCGGAAGCCAATGCCAGTCGACACTGGTGTGGGAACCTCTCGATATCGCTCTGCATGTCCATGGTCACCCGTGTCCCTGCGCGCCAATTGAGAAGCCAGACGTCAGCGCCGAAGGCAACCGCAGCGATGTCGCCGCAGATTTGAGCATGCGCAAAGGGTGTCTCAAGGTGACCGGGAAATACCATCGCACTCCGGGAGGAGAAAGCATGAGAACCGACTCGGAAGCTCCTGCCTCCAAGTCGAGTGTCATGATCTCCAGATAACTGTCGTCGACAGTATTGAGCGAGGGACATCCAACTTGGAAAATCAAATTCCACTCACTTGTCCTCCGTGAAGGGAGTTCCGTCAAGGGTCAGACACGTCAGTATCACGACCTGGCCCGGCACTTCCGTCCGCGCAACCGCAAAATCAACAACCTCAATTCCCTCGAGGTCGTCAATACCTTCATGAGTCCAGACCTTGCGCTCCTCCACGAGATTCCAGCATTCGAGCACCGGATTCGTGCTTATGGAACAGGTACTCTCCGCCAGCGAGCAGCTTTACCTGGTCGTAAACGTGTCCCACCATCGCCCTCGGGAGGATAATCTCTCGGGATACGACGGCAGGCAGCAGATGCTCGCTACCCCCACGTCCGGGGCCCGTGCACGGCGCGCTTGACTTTCTCAACAAGCGCTTCCTTGGACAGATCATTCAATTCCTCGCTGGGGGCCAGATCGATAAATCCCCGTCGCAGGAGATCCTTGACTGCGGACAGCCAGACGGTCTTGCTGGATGCAAGCTGATTCAGATATTTGTTGCTCTGTTAGAATTTCAGCGAAGGTTCAAGGGCGTCGAGAATGTCTACTACCTGGCTCATAGCTACGATACTGGAGATGTCGCAGAACTTGAGAATAAGGAGGACGACATCTCCAACGAGGAAAGTAGACCCTTCTGCCAAAAGCATCAGCGTTTGGAAGTGCTGAGGCGCCACACATACATTTTGAACCACCGAAATCTCGGCCGACATGGTATTTACGCGTAGTTCAATTCCTGAACATGAAAGTCAAGACCAGATTTCGTATTTACGCGTCTTTGGTGTTTCGGGAATTGCCGGTCTGACTCTTCACCAACACCAACGCCGAAGACCCATGCAGCAAATCCTCTGCCCCGGGCTTGCACTCACGGTCGGGCCCGACTCAGCGGAATGACTCTCGTAGTTCCTAGAGTTACTACAGTTTCTCCCCTGTCAGGTTTTTTTTACGATGTGCTTCCGATCTTCACTGCCGCCCGCTGTGCTCAGCCTTCTGGCGGGCTGGAACTATAGCCTTTATATTCTCGTTTATCGTAGAAACCAAGAGACACCAAGCGCAAAAACTTCCGAGAAATCTTGAGTCATCGTTGTGAGTTTCTACATCCTTGCCTGCTTGTATTTTTCTCCAGCTAATTTTACAGTCCTCACTGCATCAGTGCCCTAACAGATCCACCGCACCACCCGCAACCACTTCGATCCGAACTCTACATTACCAGCAGGACCCCGTTTCAGGTGTATATCTCCGGCGGTTGTCGCGAAAAAATCCGTAATAAGTATTGCAATTCACTCGACCCTTACATTTGCACCGCAGTTCGCATCGGTGCCTTAAATGCGACTGTCTGGACAAACAAGACGTCTCACCCCTCCGTCCCTAAACGCTAATCTGCTCCAGTGAATCGCGCTCTTGTTGGATACCGCATTTGGACACCGACCCCAAATTAATCTGAGACCTCGACAATAAAAGCGCGGTCAAAGGTCTTACTCACCCCGACTTCTTTCCTTGCCATGACCACTTTTGCTGTTTGCGTATTCGGCGCGCTGGTGCTCTCGCTCCTCATTTGGAACCGGAAGGTCCAAGCCGCGGCTAGTGGCCGCTTACCGCTACCGCCCGGGCCCACACCCCTTCCCATCCTCGGCAATGTACGCGATCTCACCACAAAGGAGCTCTGGCTGGTTGCGGCCGACTGGGCGAAGCAGTTTGGTTAGTAACTGACCCATCCGTGATGCCTATGCGACTCTGGTACTGATGCGCACCCAGGCGAAGTTGTGTACGTCCATGTTTTTGGCCAGGGGCTGGTATTCGTGAGCCTGTCTTCTTCGGGGGGACGCGCACTGACGCCGAATCTTCCCCAGTTGAACAGGTTAGTGCCCACTCCGCTTCGGCTTATTTTTATAACGCGTTCGATATAGCCCTGAGGCGACGATGGACTTGTTGGAGAAGAAAGGGTACATCTACGGCGACAAGCCACCGCTCGTCATGGCGGGTGAGCTCTGCGGCTGCGATAACATGGTGCGTCCCAACTCCCAAGCACTCTGCGTCTCCCACCCGCTCCTCTAACCCATTATTCGACCCAGGTCGCCTTCACACGCTACGGCGACGTCTCAAAACGCCAACGCAAGCTCATCAACTCCGCCTTCGGGATCCAAGTCATCCCCTCCTACCACCCCTTGATGGAGACCGAGACGCACTCGCTCCTCCGGCGCCTCGTCGCCGACCCCTCAAATTACATGGCGCACACGCGGCGCTATGCGGGCGGGTTGACGCTGTCCGTGGTGTATGGGTACGAAGCCGCGCCGCAGAACGACAAGTTTTGAAGCTTGGGGAGGAGTGCGTTTATCTCCTCTCTAATAAGATTGCGTCGGGTGGGGGAGTTGTGCGTTTCCCTTTTTCGACCTCGCTCTCTCGGACGTCTGACGACGGTCGATTTTCTAGTGGCCTGTGTGCGTATTTGCATTTCTGTTTTGTCCCCACTCCTCTCACACTATTATCGACAGCGATATTTCCTTCCCTGAAGCGTCTCCCACGTGGGCTCCAG